>NMUG010004513.1:0-13807 GCA_002855965.1 Monotropa hypopitys | reverse complement strand
TACCCAACACCACACAAACCATCAATATGATCATTACAATGATTGCCCAACACGGAAAGGGAACAAAGATACAATGATGCGAATAGGATTTTACAGCATAACCCTTTATAAAAAGCATTAGCCAAAAGGAAAAGGGCCAAAATAGGATTTATACATTTATCCTGTACAAGGCGGCCAACAGAAAAGAAAAGAAGTGCTGAAACTGAAAACAATAAGGCAACCTATCATCTACTATCCAGTCCAGCTCCAAGTCCAACAGAAGATCCCGCAGCCACTCCAAGTCAAGGAGGGAAAGGTCCTACAAAAGTAGAGGGTCAGGCACCACCGCCTGGTAGCGATAGTTTATCTTCTAACGTCCATAATATTGGGATGCAAATGTGTGACAAAGCAAGGAATATGAATGATGCGATGCAATGGATCTCATTATTGAAAAATAGTTATTCTCTTTCAAATATTTTACTGTCGACTCATCGTAAGGTAAAGCAGTAAAACCAGTGTCTGACCAAGACTTGAGAAAGAGAAGTAACAGTATCCAACATCTATCAAACGGTTGCCTAGACAAGGCCAAAGGGAATTATGTTCAAGTGTCGACTCACACTAAATAAAAGAATGGTTTTCCTTTATATAAACGTGTTCCAATTCCCATTATATTCCAAGTTTCACGTGTATTCCATTTCCATGCCTTCTAGTAGAAGCAAGGAAAATATAAATCAACAATCATGGAGTATCGGCTAGTTCCGCATAGGAGCTCGTCAACTCCATGTCGTATCATTCCTTGTTTTCCCCGGCTCACCGGGAGGGTCCAGTCAAATCCCCAATGCGCAATGTCGTGTGCCACTCTAAATAATGACACAAGGTAAGAAACCCGAATCAATAGCCATTCATCAGTATCCAGTCCTCATATAGAGTACAATGGTCACGTCACAATACCAATTCCATGCCATAAGTTTCATTATTTCATTACTTTCAGGCGTTCCGTAAGACCTAGGGCATATTACCTCTTAGTCGACGTAGTATTCCAATGTGACGTTCATTACATCCTTTTCAATACATTCCGCTTTATTCACAAAACGCCCATTACCAGAACATTTCCGTTCATTTCACAAAACGTGTCAATCGTTCACCAAAATGTTCCATTTGTTCGATTTTTCATAAAAACGTGTCACAACACTATTTCAACCCACCAATTTCCCTCGAGATCCCAAATCAAAAGTTTTCCCCAAATCAATTTCAAAATCGACGACGTATGGTTTTCCAAAATTTGGGGCTTTTCGAAATTGAACTCATAATCGAATAATTTACATCATAGGGAGTTCATAGATACCCTAGACGATACCACTACGCAACCAATTGAAGTGTATAACGACCCATGAACGATAATTTCACAAAAACGTACAAATTGACGGAATTTAATCAAACTACTCAAAGGAGGAGTAAGCATACCAAGATTATACATGATAGGGATGGAACAACTCTACCTTACTCAATGTTCCAAGGAAACCCTAGGTGAGGGTCGAGTTCCAATGGCGAAACCGAAACTGTAGCCGCGTAGATGGAGAGCCGTAGATTGACGTTTGTTCTTCGTATTTCTTGCAAAACCCAAAGGTTGGAGAGGCATGAAGGAGAGAAGTGAGAGGGAGTTGAGAGGGAGGTAGAGAGAGAATTAGGGTTAGGAAATGGGGAAGAAGACCCCTAGTTCGAACTAGGGCATGGCTTTTATACTCCCCCAAGCCAAAATACCAAAACTGCCCTTAATGAGTCTGTCCAAACAGCAGGTGCACCGGTGCAAGTCAGGTCTGAACCGGTGCAAACCCCCTTTGCACCGGTGCATCAACTGATGCAAGCCTTACTACCTCAACCCAGAACCTCTGTGCACCGGTGCAGCTCCCACCTGCACCGATATAAACTACCTATGCACCGGTGCAACCATACATGCACTGATGCAAACCTGAACAGAACCTACAAGAGCCACTCTGCACCGGTGCAACAAGTGCCTGCACCGATGCAAACCAAAATTCACTTCTGCACCGGTGCACCAAAGGGCTGTACCGATGCACCATGCATCAGAATGGAAAAAATTGATAGGAAAGGGTTCCGAATCACCATGAAACGTTCCGAACTCAAGTCAATCGGTGTGTAAAGGTCCAAAGGCATTCCGGGACCAAACGACACATGCTCTTCGATCTAATGAAATGAATGGAAATTTATTTAAAATTTCTGGAGTGTGACAAACTACCATCCTTACAAAAATTTCGTCCTCGAAATTTCCAGGGTAAAGAGTCGAATCACAACACCACGAAGAGAATGCCGCCCGAAGCACCAAACACTTGAATGGGTTCGCAAAGAGAACCGACAACGACAACAAGGAAGTTTTCAACCGAAACAACTCTGCCAACAAACAAGCAACAACAAAAGAGATACGCAACCGGAAACAAATTTACCCACACGAACACCCAACAACCACCGCAAACCGAACGAACCACCAACTTCCTTAAAAGCACAATACGCCGCAACACGCGGAACACTTCACAACGCAAGAAACGCCAATAAAGAACCGAATGCAAGCAAAAAGAAAACGTCCTCGAGAGAGTCAAGAATTACCAAGGAAATGGTTTTCGTGCAACCATAGGTTCCCAAATCGATCAACAAGCAAGAAATGCACATTTTCGAACAAGAGACTCGATACGGAGTTTAAACCGCAAGAATATCGCCCCGAAAAATTTTAAAACAATTCCACAAAATTCTAGAACATGCCACGACACAATGTGGACATGCCGGGAAAATTCCCAAGTGCCGAAATGCCAAGGATATAAGGGGACACAGCACGGATACGCCGACACGCGAAGGATATGCCGAGGACACACCGATACGCCAAGGATACTTCAGTACGGTACCGATACGCGGATACGGTATGGATACTCCAATTTTTTCAAATATTTTTCTAAAATTGTAAAAAAATGAAAGAGTGGTTTTCGACTACCGCAAAGAAGTCCACAACGACCTTATCACCACGAATGTGCAAGACAACCCCAAAATAGGTTTTCGAAAAAGGTAAGAACAATCCAACCGATACGACGTAGGATTTGAAAGCAAGACAACCCGCAAGGTATGGTCACACAACAACCGTGCCACCTGAATCACACCAAACGACCACAACTCCACCAAAAGAAGAACCGAACAACCAAAATCTCACAAACCAACCCGCACCCACCTAGTGCGGTACCAGAATGACTATGAAGTTTGATTTGAGATGTGTTGGACAGTCACCTTCTCAAAACAATTCTTCATGTTCATTCCTACACCACATGACACGGACCACGCACACCAGTCATAACAAACATCACCATAATCCAAGTCGGTGCAGTCGACTTCAAAGAAACACATACATTCTACCCCAGCATTCACAACATAGTTGCACAATGCAAACGTAACATCATCTCACTTATCACACCAACCACAAATCAATCCCACAATACACTCTCAAACAATCTCTAAGGAGAGAAAACATCGTAGAACAGGAGTGTCCAAACGCAGACGGACACGGCGCCAACGGACACGACAACAATCTGGATTCGCACGAAGACATGGCGAACAAGAATGAATGTACGAAGGCAACCCACAAGACAATAGTGCGCCACACATGAATATGATTCCTGAAAACAAGTTCTACGAGGTAGATAAACCACTACGCGCGAGACGAACAACGCATCGCAGCCACAACAAGCGCCATAACTATAGATGTACCATGAACCATCGACAAGAAGATGGCAAAAGCTAGTTGCAACGTCAGAAGTTGGAAACAAAATCAAGAAAAAATTTCGAACGACGCACAACTTTTGCAATAGTCAACAAGTGCCAAATGAGGACCACGGGAAGTCAATCCGCACACTTCCGACGAATAAGGAATCCTAGTAACGACAAGGATAAGGCACGAGTGTACGCGAAAACATTTCCAACAATGATGGTAGCGACCATCGATCAAGCACATTGATCCAAGAGAGTCGACGAGACAATGGACAACCATGGGACGGCATCTACTCACCGATCCCGCAACGGTTAACAAAGTGGAATTTAGCATGCCGGATGAGACACACGACCAACCACGTTCCACACCCAAGACGAAGCGGAAGAATTACTCAAGCTACAATTTACCTTTTATAATCCTCAAGCTCAATGAGAATGCACAATTCTAACTCTCATCTTCAAATCCCAAACCAAACACACAAGTCATTTCGAGCCATCCATTAGGATATCCCCAAGTGCATCAAACACTAACTCTCCAATTTCCAAACTCTAAACACTTATCTTTTGATCACAGCAACCCAAGAGAACACGTTAACATTGCCACAATGCCTCATTCATTCCACCCAAACCGTTCCTTCCTTCCAAAATAATGACTTCATATCAAACCTGTATCCCAAACTCTAAGTCACCAAACAAGGTCACTACACTTCCATCTCTTAATCCAAAATCATTTACTCTCTACATCATCATCCAATAAGGTAAGAACCCAAATGCTGCTTCTAGGAAGAACCACAAGATAGTCACACACACGCTATCACTCCAAAACATCAAGAGAAAACTAAAATCCTCAAACCACCTTCCCAGCTCATAATGCAACTACAACAACGACAACTCATCGAACAACACCAAGGCACCTCAAAAGGAGGTCTAACACTCAATTCATACAACAAGCCCAATAACCGATCGAGACAATTTCAACACAAGGCTATTTCTCAAATTTTTCCACAATCCAACTAACCAAACGACCAAATCACCGTCACAACCGGTTAACCAAATACCCAAATGACCAAACAACCAATTAGCCAAGTATCCACACCGCCAATTAACCAAGTAACTGAACATCCAAATAACCAAATGACCAAGTAAATACCTAGCCATCAGTGGACCTACACAACTCAGTCCATATCGAAAGACCTCAAGTCACAACGTAGTGCTTTTAGAAGAACAAGATACCACACTAACATTCCTTCATCCTTCTCAGTCAACCAAGGAGTAATCGCAACCGCAAGGTACTAAGCTCAATACAAATCCTTAAATAACCTCAAACCACAAGTCAAGATCAACTCTCGCATCAAACAAACGCAAGTACCGTCATTACTGACCACTAGGTACTAATCCGCAAGGAAAATCTACTAATCCAAGGATACTCCACATCTCAAGTGAATCACACCTACAAGCTCTACCACTACAAGGCCTTATCACACCGAGAGATCCTGAATTTCCAAGGAGTTACAATCGCTAGACCACTAAGTGCTAACACATCAAGAAGCAACCAAAATTTTCAATTCCACAAACAAGGCCATTCCGAGATTCCACAGCTTACACAAGAAACGAAACGAGACAGGGATATCAAATCAATCCCAAGAGTAAACAACCATCAACAACCAGGCTATCGGATAAGAAGCCATCCATGCAACTGGAATGGGAGTCAAAACTCGACCTCTAGAAAATGGTCGGAGCCAACAGGGCAAACGACAAACTCCAAGATCAATGTCCAGAAGAGAAATAGAATTCGAGGCTCACTCGCAAGAGCACTACCATTTTCCGGCCGCAAAGAATGATTATCCAATTATCAACGTCAAGAAGAACGACATTCTTCTACAAAGAATATTGCACGAGGAGTTCATCCTAGATCACAAGAGAGAGAGAGAGAGAGAGAACTCAAGAGATAGTTAACCAATCGCACGCAGAAGCATCATCCTCACTAAGAGAGCAAACGAGAATCCATCGACAAACCGTCACAAAACCCATAATTCGCTACAAGGGATAGGCTCAAAAGCCACGACGACAACAATGAAGATTCGCTTCCTACAAAGAGATAGGCTCGACAAGACAAAACTACAGCCACCAACGACCGATATCGAGGAACAAGAAGCTAAATCATCACAAGAACCAATGAAGGAACTCATTCGCTCAAAGAACTAGAAACCCAAAATGGTTCACCAAGACGGAGTAGGTGACAACACTATCAACCAGTGGATATAACGGGAACACACAAGTCCAACATTGACGAGATCCTCTAACAAATGCAAAAACATGCTCAAGCGTCACTTCCAGAGAGACGGGATTTTACTCAAAATCCTAAAAGAACAACAAGACCAACTCGAAGGAGTAGACACCACGAATTTCCAAACCATTTTGTTATTTCAAGTTATAAAAACTTGTTGTTTTATGAGATCCATGCAATGCACACACATTCAATGCCTAGATACACATGTCATGCACCCTAAATGCAATCCCTCAGAGCTACACAAAAGAAATGGTGCACTCATTGAGACTAAGAGTCTCACTCAAAGACCGAGGTGAATCCGAACGAGCGCTCTGATACCAATTGTAACACTCCCAAATTTTGAAACATATTTTTTTTGAGAAGTGTTAGATAGGCAAAGAATATACAAACAAAAAGGGTAAAATACCCAACACCACACAAACCATCAATATGATCATTACAATAATTGCCCAACACTGAAAGGGAACAAAGCTACAATGATGCGAATAGGGTTTTACATCATAACCCTTTACAAAATGCATCAGCCAAAAGGAAAAGGGCCAAAATAGGATTTATACATTTATCCTGTACAAGGCGGCCAATAGAAAAGAAAAGAAGTGTTGAAACTGAAAACAATAAGGCAACCTATCATCTACTGTCCAGTCCAGCTCCATGTCCAATAGAGGATCCCGCAGCCACTCCAAGTCAAGGAGGGAAAGGTCCTACAAAAGTAGAGGGTCAGGCACCACCGCCTGGTAGAGATAGTCTATCTCTTAACGTCCATAATATTGGGATGCAAATGTGTGACAAAGCAAGGAATATGAATGATGCGATGCAATGGATCTCATTATTGAAAAACATTTATTCTCTTTCAAATATTTTACTGTCGACTCATCGTAAGGTAAAGCAGTAAAACCAGTGTCTGACCAAGACTCGAGAAAGAGAAGCAACAGTATCCCACATCTACCAAACAGTTGCCAATCCATCGATCATCCTGTTAGGTCAATTAACACATTAATTTCATTCATTCTTTCAATTCATGTTTGTATGCCATATGTAATGGATTCATGATTGAACAGGAGTAGCCCTTGTAGGACACCTCCTCGATATTGGAAGATTACTTGAGTTATTTTGGTCAATCAATATATTATTTCTAAGAGAATGCTCAACCTTGACGAATGCAAGAGAGTCCACCATTTATTTCAATTCACGATCCATCAAATTTTCCAAGGATAATATTCAACTCTAATGACATCAAAGGAGCAAGCCATTTATTCTAACACCCTCAACCTTGACAAATTCAAGGGAGGCACAAGACACATTCTATTACATTAAGGGATGATCACATTATTCATGTTCTCATCCCAAGGGTCCTCAAATTTCCATTTCATCCACATAGTCTCCATTATTCTATCTTGGACCCCTAGACTTTTCCAAAATCATCAATTGATCCCTAAGTCAAGACGATATGATATTTGAAAATGCCATCTAACCCTTCCAAGGTCATCTCTATGACTCCAAGTCATTCATACATGACACACTCTTCCTTAGCTTGGTCAAAGACTTCATCTAGGCATTTTATCGAACACATGCTATTCTTGAGATTAAGGCTATGTACTTCTTCCCCTAGTCATTTCCCTTACTTACATATCTTAGCGGCACCAACTCAAAACATGAGCCTAGTCACACCCTAAGACACCAAAATACATTTAAATGCATAGACTACGAAGATAAGTTGAACAAAGTCACTTACACACATACACATACAAGATAATAGGAGAGATTTTACCCACCGGAATCACCAAGTCTCGAAATCCCTAGATGAGGGACTCTTCACAATGACACAAACTGAAACCACCAATGTAACACCCATCCCGGGGAATAATAAATTTCAAATTTAACAAATTAATTTGAGGGAAATTAAATAAATGTTAATGTATTAAATTGGAAATTTTAAAGAAGGAAGAGAATTAAAATGAATAAAAGTATTTCTTTTGGGTTATAAGTAATTAATTAAATGAAATTAAAAATAAAGAGCATAATTCTTGGGAGTATTTTGTTATAAGATGTGAAAAGTACGGAATCTTATCTTAATGGATGTAGCCTAACATTTTGGTGGTGGGAGTACTAGATTAAATAGCTAAAGAGGTATATTTTGGACTTAAGTAAAATCTGTCCCAACTTCATTCTCCATCCGTAAGAAATATTGATAGAGAAAGGAGAGGGTTGGAGTTTAAGGATTCAAAGGGAATTAAGAGAGAATCAATTAGAGGTGTAAACTACAACAAATCAAAGCTTAAGGTAAGCATCTAACCCTCATAGTTCATGGGTTCCATAGGGTTTTTTTGTTAGAACTTGAAGTATGTTTTTATTTTCTGAAAATTCTTTAGAAAAATTATGAAGAATATGTGATTAATCTTAGATTTTTGAGGAGTAAATTATGGGGATGTGTGGTATAGGGTCTAAGGATCTTATATATAAAAGATGTTGTTTTTGGTTAAGTAATTTTTTTGAGGCTGAGCTAGAATACTACGTTCTCTATTTTCTAAAATTTTGTATTTAAACATGGAAAATCATATGAAAGTTAATGATTTTTCAAAACCAAGTTTGGGGTTGTGTAGGTAAGTTTCTTAGAAGTTTGTGTTCGAAAAATCAAGTCATTTGGTTTATTCGTTTAATAGAAAATCGTGTTTGAGTAGAGGGTAGTCTACTGTCTGGACAGAGCAGAAGCTCACTGATCAGAACCGGTAGGGGAACCGGTCCACCGGCTGGTATGCCGTCCGGCATGCCGGTGTTGCTATCAGTGAGAGAATTTTTTTCCAAAAATTGTTGGTTGGGCTTAGAACCCGAGAGAAAATTAACCGGTATGCTGGCCGGCACACTCGGCGGTATACTGGTAGGATACCGATTGGGGTACTAGTTAAGGGAAATTTTGAGGAAACTTTGGGAAATCAAATCCTAAGCTAAGGTAAATGAATTTAGGTTAATATGGCATATTGTAAGGGTTCTAAAGGTGGATTTAAAGATGAGTTTAAAGTTAAAATCGAATGTAAGAGTTGAATGGAAAGTTAAGATTTAAACTTTGTTTATACTTTGAGATTTGATTTTATTCATTACATTGATGAATTGTTTTGATTTAGGTGAGGAAGGAATGGTGTATCCTTACCCAGGTGCATCAAAGGAAAAGTAAACCTTAAAAAGGGTAATTGTGAGTTTAATAGTTAATTTAAAAGTTGCATAGTTCTATTTCTAAATGTGAGTATGTCGAATTATGATAAGCATAATTAGATTATGTTATGTTGTTTAGATAAGTGTTAATTAGTTGATTGATTTATGTTGTGTTGCTTACTTAGAAGTATGCTAGGTGAAGGGTTGTGGCTATGTGTTATGTTTTTCCCAAAACCATGTTGTACTCATTATTGACGGGTTGTGGAATAGATGTTTTCTCAAACCACCGCAAGAAAGGTTTACCCCCCCCCCCCAACAAAAATGATTTTGGATTCTCTTTTATTATTTTCACAATTTCTTAATGATTGTTAATGAATGCAAGTGATGGCAATAACAATATAGAAAATAAAATAATCACACAAGTGCAAAGGAGAGTAAGAAAGAAAGAGACAAGCACATCACAACACAAAGATTTATAGTGGAAACCACTAAGGCATCAATTGATCCCTAAGTGTAAAACCACTTGACCTAGTCTATGTTTTCACTAGAAATAACAAAGGTTTAAATGTTATAAGAGTTACTGACTTTTTATCTCAAAGACCACCTATCTCCTACAATCTTCAAGCTCCCCAACCCCCTTCTGCTATCCTCTAGAATGCCACAGTACTGCACACTGATCCCCGACTCGCAATCGGCTTCGAAGTGCTCCGACCAATATAGACAAAGGTCAACAATAGATAAGTACAAAGTGAAGTGAAGTGAACACTAGATGAAGAATTATCAAGCAGAATAAAAAGAATATGGAGTAGAGACGAATCACTAGAAAAGTGGCAAACTCCAAAGTACACTAAGAGAATAGAGTGAATTTAGACAACAAGCCCAATGAACAATTCCAAAGGAAAGTTTAATGTAATTCACTACAAAATGATAAAGTTGATTGCAAAGCACAAGTGCCCAAAGAGAGATTCAATAGAATTCTCCAAATCAACCAAAAGAGACAATCTCAAGGGAAACTAGGACAAAGCAATGTTATGTTTGAAAGAAGCCCTAAGAAGAGATTGAACAATATATACTCACCAAGTCTAATGACCAAGGGCAAAGCATAAGGCTAATACAACCCTAAGTGAGATAGACCACACAAACTCTCTAAGCCACAAAGGCAAGGACAATGCCTAAGGCTAGAGTGGACCCTCAACTTCAAAGTCTTACATTGATCTTCGTCCTTGGTTGATTCTTGCCTTAAACATAATAAGTGGATCTTGTAGGTGTTCACCTAGTTAGATCACCTAGTTGTTGCCCTCCAAGTGAGGAGGTGAGTTGGATGTGAGGTTTGGTGATAAAATCCTTTTGAATTCTTGTTGGTTCTAGAGGTGGATTGTGGAGAATCCCTCGAATCATCTCTATCATTGATGTCTTTTGCTTGGATTGATAGATGTTGGGTTTAGATATTGCCCATTAGTAGTGAAAGGACATGGTGTACCTCCTTAGTTAAGGTTGAATTCTTGTTTTAGCCCTCAGGTATATAAGTCCCTTAATGTCTTTGTGAACCCTTCTTTATCTTTAGGGGTTGCTTACATCTCCATAAGAGGAGTGGAACTCAGGGTTGAGTTGATGGGGTTTGGTGTGTCTCTCCCTATGAAGGTATGGTCTGATTTTGGACATTTGGGGTGAATGCTTTGCCTTTGTCTTGGGATTGTGTTTGGGTACTCATGTTGGGTGACGACCAACTAGTAGATGACCCTGGAGTGGCTGGATTTCCTTTTGGTTAGGTGTGATTATGAGTTGTTCCCTCCAATGGTGTCGCCCTTGGAAATTTGGTGGCCAAGGTAGAACTGAAATGCATTGTACAGTGGTTACTATAGGTCAGTTAACCATGGAGAGTGGGAATGATGATAATGCTTGAGGCAATGAGAATAATTGACAAGTGGATGTAATATCTATGTGGTGAACCATGAACATAATTAGGAAAAAACGATATGGGCAAATTGGTAGTGTCAGTCTTAGGAGAGTGCAAAGAGAAAATAACAAGGAAACCCTAGAATAACTAGGAGAACTCAAGAACCAAAGAATCTAAATATTTAGATTCACACAATACTTTCTAGGTCAAGGCAATAAACACTAGACACACAAACTTTCTAAAACTCAAGGTAAGGTCTCTAGATCTATTGATCAAAAAACCTAGACACAAATTTTTTCAATCAAACCTTGAAAGACAATCAATAATACTATTGTATATAGATTATCTACTTGTAGAAAAAAAGGAGAGAAAGAGTATTAAGAAAGAGAGATGGAGAAATAAGACCTTCAAGAAGTTTTCTTTCAAGGAGGTACAAAGCTACAACAATCAATGGGAGAAAAACCAGAGCTTCAATGATTGAGAGTGTTCTTGATTGAGGTACAATTGATTAAGGCACGATATATATACCTAATACATTTAGGGAGGAATTAAGGAATCACTTAAACATTTTAGATGATTAAAATACCCATAAACATGCTCTTAAAATGACTTAAAGATTTAAATCCCGAAAATTAGATTTGATGTATGCAAACCCACAACCGGTACCGTGTTGTATGGCAATCAGTTCTGGGATGCACTGGTGGAACAAGGCCAAACCCATGAGCAACTGAAACCGCAAAGGGTGACCTGAGAAACCGGTCCGTGATACCGGTATCCCAGATCATGGAAAGCGGTATCTGGAGGCTAAGGAAAAATGGCACACGACCAAAACCGGTTCTGAGGGCCACAGGAATCAATACCGAGGGTATCTGGAGAGGACTAAGTTTTGAACAAGAAAGAAGGATCAGCCAAGCCAAGCCCGCACCCAGTTCCGGTGCATTGCACAACCGGTTCTGGGAGCAGGCAACCGATATCCCAAATGATTGAGTACTAGTATCCAGGAAGGCTGGACCAAAACCAAGACTAAGGCCAGAATTAGCCCGAAACACGCGACAAAGGACCGAACATTGGAAATCAAGGAAGTGACCAAAAATGAATGATAAAAAAAGAATTGAATGTTGACATTAAGACTACCCTCCAACGAACCTTTGAATGCCAAAATGTCTTCAATTTGGTGATGACGCACTGCATCAAAATCTTCATGGCTCGGAAAGTGGAGCATCTACATATGCTACCCCAAACCAAAATAAAAGAATTAAGATACAACCAACGTTCCGCGAAATAGCCAATACGGAAAACGGTAACACATAACAATCAACTAACAAATTACCACAGAACAGAAACAGATACAGATGATGCCCCAACTAAAATTGCCACATTTATGACTCCTAGAGACTTGTCTTTATACTATTTTCACATAACCAAACAATTCTTAGTTTTGACAATCCTTTGTCTAACTTTGGTTCCTTGGCTTGATTCTCTAACATGGCTGAATCAATAACGTTTATTTGCCCTTTCTGACCGTCAGATTCCAACCATATTCAAGTACATTTACTTGGATTAGAACATATATATCATGTTTATCAACATTTAGGCTACCGGCGAATGTCGTTGGTGGACCCTCCGATGGCTAAGTTAGCAAGGAATTGTAGAGAGAGAAATCAAATGAACAGAGCTTAGGCCAAGAGAGAAAATGTATCTCTGCAATGAATGCCATCTCCCTTATATAGAGTCATTGGTGGGTGTGGGACACGCGCTTCGGAACGATTGGATTATCTGTCTGTGTGATCGGACAGTGTGCATGTCCCCCCTGTGCGCCTGAGCACCCGACCGACAGGTCGACCCTGATAGTGTCAGGCGGTGCTGCCTGATAGTATTAGGCGGCGGAAAGGCTGAAAAGCATGTCTGGCGTGCTGCGGGAATCGTGGAAAAGCTGATCTCTGTGTTAGGCGTGTGTCTGCCATGTGCGTAAAACCAGAGATGCTATCTCCCAAGGGAATCTTTCCTATAGACGAGGTATTTGTCCTGTTCGATCGAAGGGGCACCCTTCGATACGGTCCATCGTTGGCAGGGAGCTGTCCCCGGGCAATAAACCTTCCATGCTGAAGTAAGCCCCGGGGAAGCCCCTCTTCTGTTGGCCTCTGCCTCTACTCGGTCGCATGACGTCGGCTTGTTGTCTCACTAGCTGGGAACCATCTCTCGCTATGAGGCTCTGGTGCCAGAGCAAGCCCCAGGGAGCTCCTGACGTCAGCTCTTAGTTACTCGGCCCCTGATAGATGGCATGTATTGCGGTCCTCCTGGAGGAGGTCATGGCTCCGACCTCTCTTTAGTTCGACCCCCAACAATAGCCCCTCAACCTGTGACATTCGACCCAAAGCTAAAGTTTAGAATCAAAATTTTTACCCTTAGTTTAGGGTACATTTTGTTTTCTTATTAAATGGTAAAATCTGTTATGTCTTAGAGAAAATTATGTTTTAAATACTTAAAAGTTTTACAAAATATTAGTCTTCTGGAATATATTATCCAACATAATGTAGTTCCATAATAAATAAAGAAAAGAATATGCTCTTAAGGAAATTATGGATTTACAAATATATTTCTTAAACCTATATGAATCTGTCTAGATTTTTCTAACCAAGATATTTTCTTATTATGAAGTCTTTAACTATTGTATTTTAATCTAAAATTTTGATATGAACTACTCCTAGATGTGTAGTTTCTTACTGTAT
>NMUG010004512.1:0-13809 GCA_002855965.1 Monotropa hypopitys | reverse complement strand
TTCGAGTCACCGTCGAATGCAAAGCTGCCATGGTGTCCAATCCTCCTTGACAACCTTATTCACTCAATCTATATGACACGAACAATAATTTGAAAGCCAATTAGCCAAAAGAAATTAAAATATCTGTTATAATAATGACTACAATTATATGTTGGAAAAAGAAAAAGAAATTAAGATTCTAAGTATTAGTATGTGTATTTTTAAGATCCTAAAATTAAGGCATAAAGGGGACATCAATACAGTGATGTGCTACCATCGCAGATGCAAGTCCGCACCTTATAGTCAACTTTCCCACTACAAATTCTAATGGTTAACTAATAATCAGAGATGAACCCCATGAGATGTAGTCTGTTGCACTCCGAAAAAATTTTATATTAATTATATTTCCATTTTAAAATATCGTGTAATGATCCGTGTAGTAATTAGAAATTCTCGCGCGCGTTGATCGGTGATGAATCAACGAAACCATGGCCGGATTGCTCTTGGAGAGTAATTTTCCAGAACTCAGTATTTTTGGCCTTGGCGATCGGTCAACGTGTACGTTGCCGACCGGTCGCAGTTTCACAGTCCCTTTTTAATATTTCGAATTTCTTCTTCCCGACCGGTCCACGTAATGTGGCCGACCGGTCGAGTCTTCACAATGGGCACCATTAATTGGTCCCGACCGGTCACCGCGTGTAAAAATGCAATTTTATGCTAGGTCGATGAGGGGCAAAGTGGGTATTTCTCTGGGGTGTTTATATACCCAAAACCCTCCGAAAATCATATCATTTTTGCAGATTTTATCTCTATCTACCTCCCTCAACCTATATCTCTTTCTCCCTCTCACTTCTCTCTTCAATCCACCCATTTCCTTCAAGAGTTGGAGCTTGGCTCCTTCATGAACATTGATGGGGGGCATTGAGAGCTTCGCGTTAATGGTGGCGGTTCGCGCTTAAGCGGTAAGTCTTCTCTTCTCTCAAACCTCTCTCATCTTCTCTCTCTTCCATTAATGGCGAATGGTTGGGTTTCTTAGGTTGTGGCTTGGAGGAACATTGAAGGGTGCGATGAGAGCTTCGTAGTGGCAGGTTCGGATCGCGGTGGTGCGGTGGATGTTTTCCGGCGATTGCTCCACGACTTTTTTGGCAACGCTTCAGTGGTAACTTCTAACTCCTACCTAGTATGCATGCGTGGGTGTGCCTATTTCCATTCCATATTTCATTACTTCGTCGATCGTTGATTCACTATGCGTAGTCGTATCGCTTGTCGTTAGATTTGTTGGCGTCGGGTTAGCCTAGGGTGATTGTGTCGATCTTGGTGTGATGTGGAGGTGGAAAGAACAACTTGTGTGTTGGTGATCACTCTTAGAATTGTATAGGCGCCAAGTGTTCGATGAATTGCCCGAATGGGCCTTGAGGTGGATTTGGGGTGTGTCGACCGTGCCGAATTATAGTGGTGAATACGTGGGAACGTGTTTGACTTATTTGGGTCCTTACGATATCGCGAGAGCGTGAGTTGTGGTGAAATGGGATTTTTTTTCCTTGTTGTCGATTGTGGTGAACCTTCTGTCTATTTGGGATTGGTCATGGGAATTCTTGGAGTATGTGGGTGTTGTGGTTTCTTTGGGTGCTAGTAACATTGTGGTGTGGTTGGTACGACCCCCTTGGTGTTGTGACGATGAGAAGTTGGAAACTAGTGGTGGACCTTACTTTCGAGGGGATAATAGAAATATGGGAAATTGATAGGTTGATTTACAACGTAATGTACTCAATGAACTTCCAATACAAGGGATGGATCCCACGAGGACCACTCTTAACCATTCCTTAATCATTCACCTAAACTCACTAATTAAATGAAGAAACATAAATGTGGAGAAAGTTGTTTTGGGGGAAGGCAGCCCCAGCAACTCTATTCGTGTTAGGTAGGAGATATGTGTTCCCTAAGAGCTTTCGGTTTGAATACCTTTGGACCGTGTAGAGACACCTAGTCTTTATGGGTTCCTAGGGTCATTACGATTGATACGATTGTTCACGTGTGTCTTGGAGCACCGTTTGTCTTAGGTTTGCTTCTTTAGAGTCGTTTGTTTCATTTCGACTTCTCTTTGGGTTGCCGAGTTTCCTTGAAGTGTTGGGAGATGAGTGTTGTTCCTCCCCATAAGGCTATGGATGTGTTAGCGGTTGTGCGCTCGGGTGCCTAGTTTTCTTGAGATTAGTGGTATTGCTTCCGTTGTTCCATTGAGTTGTGGACTCCCTTGTGGTTGTATAGTGGGAATTGTAATTCGTGGTAGGATGTGGTGTCTTAAGGCTTGTTGGTTTTTCCATTTTGAGGCATGAATTCGTAGTAGTCTTATGATTTTGTAAATCCTTTGGGTTCTCCATTCGTGCATCTGCAGGTAAGATGAGGGTCATGCTTCCTACTTCTCATATGATTTAGTGTTTGCGGCTATCTTGCGGGTGCTTTGCCTCTTTGAGACTTTATACATTCTATGCGTTGTATCCGTTCTTTTCTATTTCGTTGTGAATATTCACGTTTAGTGTCTTGGATGGTTCTTTGTGCCAGTATTTCGATGGCTCCTAGGCGTGCGGAAAATCAGAATCGTCATGGTATCCCTACTCCTGGAGTTGTTCTCGAAGATGGAGTTCAGTTTCAGTTCGATCAGTTGACCGAGAGATTGGTTGCAGCCATTGTAGCTTATTGTCGCGAATCGGGTTTGTTGTTGGGAAATGAGAGAAATCGATCTTCACAGATGGTTAGAGATTTTTTTCGCTTTAATCCTCCTCAGTTCAATGGTTCCGGAGATCCGTTGGAGGCAAATCATTGGCTCATTGAGATTCGCAAAGTTCTAGATGTGTTGGAAATCACTGAAGACTCTATTCGAGTATCCTTAACGACTTTACAATTGGTTGGGGAAGCAGGTGTGTGGCGTAATTCACTGACGCAAAGTGATGGAGTACCGAGTTTCTCTTCTTTGGAAGGTATGTCTTGGGTTCAATTTGAAGCTGTGTTCGATGCCCAGTATTTTCCTGACTCTTGTCGTGAGGCGATGGGTCTACAGTTCGAGCAATTAACACAAGGTGACATGACGGTCACTCAGTATGCCTCTAAGTTCCATTCCTTGTCGCGCTTCGTATTGGAGTTGGTCAGATCAGAAAGTCACAAGTGTAGAAGATTCGAGAGAGGTTTGAATCCGTCAATTCAGCCATTTGTTGTAGGTCAGCACATTCAGAGTTTTGCATCCTTGCTGGAGAGTGCCAGAGCAGTGGAGTTGTGCCTTAGCCATTTGAATATGACATCCAGAGTGGAGTCTCCTCCTCGTGTTGCTTGCAAGAGTTCGGATTCGTCCGGGAATTTCAGTAAGAAGCGCGGCCATTACCAAGTGGAGTTGTCATGCAATCGTCGAAGTGGTGGTTCGTCCTTTTCATTGCGCAAGCCGGGAGTTGCTTCTGTCTCCCACATTGTGTGACATAGATGTCGTCAGCCAGGTCATTTCCGTTCGCAGTGCACCGTGCCAGTTCCTCCTTCGAAGTCCTATTTTCTATGCGGCGGGGTTAGTCACGTGGCAAGGGTTTGCCCCAAGCAGTGAAAAAAAATTATGTTATAGGGATTTGAAGGCATCGTGGTATCTTGTTCGACTTCCCTAAAAGATGGTGTTTATTATCTCCTTTGGTACCTTGTATTTGTTCTTATTCAAGTTTCGTTTTCGCATTGAAATTTTCATATTCTACGTATTTGTTGTACCGTTGAAACTCTATTTGAGAGTTATAGTCTTTTTCATTATGTGCATCATTTTGGAATTTGTGTTGCACAATATATTCGATCGTGATCAAGTAGGGCATTTTGTTTAAACTTAAAAATTCGTTGTGGATTCTTTTGGATCGTTCCATGTTCTTGACTTCGTTATTGGAAGTCCTACACGGGTTGATCTTGTTGCGTTGTATGGAACAAACCGGGTCGTTGTTGCGATTCTATTGTGGACTTGTGGTTTCTCTTGTTGTTTTAAAATCACTTCTTCAGCTTTGGATGGTTATTCCATGGACTTGCTTGTTCGTTGAAATCCTAACGTTGGTTGTCGTTGTCATCGCAATTTGGGGAACTCATCGTTGCTCTTTTGCCTTGGTTGGAGCGTGTACTCCTTGAGACGCCTTTCTTGAGTCTCACAACTTTGTTTCGTTGTGGGATGCCTCTTTTGTTGGGTGTTGTTGAATCGTGGTAAGAGGTTTCGGCTTCTTTTCTTGTTGTCACGTCTATCCATTGCTTTCGTACCAAATTGTTCGTGATAGTTTGCGAGAGAATATTGGATCTTCAAGGCTACGTAATTAATGAAGCATGGGAAAATGGATATGATTGCATATTGATTTCTAAACTCGATATGAGTTTGTGCTAAGTCGTGTTGTTTGGACTTAACACATGCATAATTGGTGTGGTGTGTGTGGGTTTTCTTTGATTGTGTGATGTAGGTTTGACATGCGTGAATTGAATTGAGAAATGCTACCGGCCAGGGCATCTCAGAACGATCACCAATGTCATGATGTCATCGCATCAGAGCATGTGTGTACTTTGTTGTGTATCTAGGCATATTGCAATGCATACGGGGGTCGGGTTGGTTGCGAGTAACTTTTGGATTGTCGGTCGTCATATTGGCGTACCCTTGGCATGTTTGGGGCAGAATGCCATACTCTTTGCGTGTTGGTGCATCTTCGTGAGGCTGATATCTTTGTTTGATGGCCTTGGCGATTGACCTTTGCGTGCTCATGGTGTAAGCATGGTAGAGTTCGTGTGTGAATCTCGTTAGAGTTGTTCTTTTGTGGACTTTCGGTCCTTATGCGTGAATCTTTGTTTATCTTCTATCGATTGTGGATTGTGCCAAGAAGATGGTTTGATCTATGGGAAATGCATCGTGTGCGGTTCCTTGTCGTGAAGTGGTTTCGATCGCAGCGGAAGCTTGGTGGAGCTTAACTCTTCGTTGGGTTCTTTATTGATTGTTGGTCGATCAGCTATCTCCTTACTCGGGTAAATTTTGGGGACGAAATTTTTGTAAGGAGAGTAGTTTGCCACACTCCGAATTTTTTTTATATTAATTATATTTCCATTTTAAAATATCGTGTAATGATCCGTGTAATAATTAGAAATTCCCGCACGAGTTGATCGGTGACGAATCGACGAAACCATGACCGGATTGCTCTTGGAGAGTAATTTTCCAGAACTCAACATTTTTGGCCATGGCGACCGGTCAACGTGTACGTTGCCGACCGGTCGCGGTTTCACAGTCCCTTTTTGATATTTTGGATTTATTCTTCCTGACAGGTCCACGTAATGTGGCCGATCGGTCACGCCTTTATAGTGGGCACCATTAATTCGTCCCGACCGGTCGACGGTTTCATCCCGACCGGTCACCACGTGTAAAAACACAGTTTTCTACTAGGTCGATGAGGGGAAAAGTGGGTATTTCTCTGAGGTGTTTATATACCCTAAACCCTCCGAAAATCCTATCATTTCTGCAGATTTTATCTCTCTCTACCTCCCTCAACCTATATATCTCTCTCTCCCTCTCACTTCTCTCTTCAATCCACCCATTTCCTTCAAGAGTTGGAGCTTGGCTCCTTTATGAACATTGACGGGGGCATTGAGAGCTTCACGTTAATGGTGGCGGTTCGTGCTTCAGCGGTAAGTCTTCTCCTCTCTCAAACCTAGGGCTGTAAATGAGCTGAGCAGTTCGTGAACTATTCGAGGTTAGGTCCGCTAAGGATTCGTTCGAATTTGGTTTTTCTATTAAACGAGCCAAACCTGAACAAAATATTAGGTTCGCTTCATAAATGAGCCGAATCTGAACTTAGTAGTATTCGGCTCGAGTATATTCGCAAACAAAGGGGTGAAAATATAAATATCAATAGTTTTAAAATATATTTGTAAATATTAATTTTTACTTATATGATGTAATGTAATATTGATTTTTATTTGTAAGCTTAAAAATGTAATATTTATTTTTACTTATATTTATTAATACCATCATCAGTATTCTACTTTCAAGTCAAATTGAGAAAACCCTAAACTATACACCCCTCTCACTCGTTTCATTCGTTTGAGTGAGAAAACCCTCCCTAAGCTTAACATTCGGCGCCTCTGTCTCTCTCATTGAAAACCCTAACATTCTATGCCCCCCCTCTCTCTCTCGTTTCACTCGTACTCATGTGGCGCCTCTCTCTCTCTCTATCTATCTCTTTATCTCTCAATCTCCACTCTCTCGCCGATTGTAGTTGTCGTCGTCGTAGTCGTCGCCGATTGAAGCCATCTTCGTCACATTCGAGGTATGAACACGACACGTATATTTGCGATTGCAATCCTTATATTGTCGTCACGTTTTTGTTATATGCGATTGTTGTCAGATATATGAACACAACCAAAAACTGCATATCATCGTCACATTTTTGTTATATGCGATTTCCCAAGTTCAACACAGTAAGCATATGAACTCTTTTGTACTTTTGATTTCCCCATTTGAGCAAGGTCGAAGCATCTTTCGTGCAAAACAAACTGCACTCTTTTTTATTTGTACATGATTTTCTGATGCAGACCGATTGGCTTCCTGGTCCATATCTGTTGCTTACCTTACGGCAGAGTCTGGATGGTGTCAAAATTGGTCAGACCACCCTTGGAGGAGGAAGAACACGGCCGCTGAGTTCCCTGACAGAGCTCAGCTACAGCGGTCTTATCTCATGCGGGATCTCGTCCCGGGAACACATCGTTCCAACCTTGACCGGCCTCCGCCTATCAGGCTGCTCATGGAGTATGTCATCCATGACAGGGTCGCTTCAACTCAGCGACTCCTCAAACCAATAACAGACTCAGTCCCTCCTGTGGAGTCGTTCCCGACTCAGCATAATGGACAAGGATCTGCCCCTGTGGATGCGTATGAACCTGTAAGGGTCAAGAATGCGGATCTCTTTTTAACACATGGGAGAAGTGCAGGTTCGAGGTCGAACTTTTCTGATGTAGGACGCTCCGTTGACATAACGGCAAGGGGAGTCGCACTGAGCTGTTAGGTTATTAGCCCTCTCCCTTACGGGCCGATAATAATTCATGGAGGGCACCTCCTCTTCTGTCTGAGTCCGATTGAAGACTGGCAACAAGGCAAGGGGTTGTCCGTCCAGAGGAGTACGAGAGTCTCCTGTGGTTCCTGGACGAATCTAGATCCCGAGCCCCCATTTTCAGAATAGTTGTCGCTCAGCTCGGCACTCTATGATCGGTCTCGCAGGCGAGCTCAGTTCCTATAATCTTGGAGCTCGGCCAGGTTCCTCCAGAATGTCCGCTAAACATTGTCAGCACGCTGAGAAGACAAGGCAACTGCTCCCACACTCCCAGTGCTCGGCCAAGCTACTTCAGTATGGACTCATCTGTCTATTCCCCAGATCGGCCAGAGGTCTTCTCCAACAGACCAGTCCGGGCCCGCACTCGTCAAGGAAGGCCCAGGTACTCTACCCGGTGGAAGGTTCTATTCACAAGTACGACCCTTCAGTTCGTACAAGACTGGGGCTTAGTTCGGCAAAGCTTCCCTCCCGCGGTGCGACAAAGAATAAAACAGTTGGCGCCAACCTTACCGAGCACAGAACCGCAGCTCTGCTCCCTCGTATCAGCTCGGCTAGGGACGCAGTGCTTAGCTCAGCTCAGCCTTCACCCCCTCTTTGCGGCAAGGGATAAAGCAGCTGGCGCCAGCCCCTGGGAACCTGTTCCGTTAACTTGGGACTTGTTCCAGCTCTCTTGTCTGGTCCCACAATAATTGTATTTTTGTCTTTTGTCATTTCTTTACTTATCTAAATGTTTAGGGTGGACTTTTCCTTTTTAGGCCTAATTATGTCGGTGGCCCACATAGTGTACTTAGGGTTTTTGCTGCTTTTGGGAGTTGCCGTGGCTGCCCTATATATAGGGCTCACGTATGATTGTAAAAGGGAGAATGTTTTGAATGAAAATTTGAGTGTCAAGCTGTGCTTGTTCATATCAACCCCCATACCCCTTCGGTATTCCTGTTAGGAATCAACGGTTCGCGAGCCTTGATTCTGGGTATTCGTGCGTCGAATCAACAGACCGAGAAGAGAATCAACGGAGGTATTCCAGGTGCATCAATCCAGCATTCTGTTTATCCCTTCTTTTATTTAAGTTCCTCTGCATCATTTCCCCACTTGAGAAAAAATTAAATGTACTTTTCATTTCTGTTTGTTTTGTAGATATGTCAACGGGGGAAGACTCTGTTGTCCCATTTTGTTCGTTTGATGATTGTAATTGTATTACATATTGGTGTTTAGCTCTTTTTCTGTTGCAGGTTATGCACTATTGCTGTGTCATTGTTGCTGCTTCTTGCTATAGAATGGAGCGTTACGAAGAATGGATTTATGTTGTAATTCTGTTGCAGATTTATGTTGTATTTGCTTGTTGCTATATTTTTGCTGTTTTTGTGTTGATGTTTACTTTTTTGGGATTTAAGCTGCTACAGAAGGGTTCTGTTGTTTTTTTAATGCTACCAAAAAATGCTAAAGAATGGTTATTTGTTGTTTTTTAAAATGCTACCAAAAATGCTACAGAATGGTTATTGCCTATTTTTTTTAAAAATGCTACCAAAAATGCTACAGAAGTGTTATTGGCTATTTTTTTTAAAAATGCTACATAATTGTTATTGCTTACAATTGGGCTACTTGTTTTTTTTAAATCTTCATGTTCGAACATTGCTAAACAAATACGTAACGAGCCGAACTCGAGTCCGACTTTTCATTTTGAACATGGAAAAAAATACTAATCGAGCTGAGCTCGAGCCGAACTTGAACTTTTAAAATTTTCAACGAGCCGAACTCAAGCCCGCTTGTTCAGGTTCGAGTCGAACTCGAGCCTAATGCAATTGTTAACGAACTGGTCCCGAGCCTCATAGGGTCTGGCTTGGTTCGACTCATTTACAGCCCTACTCAAACCCTAGCTCCCGTCTTCTCTCTCTTCCATTAATGGCTAATGGTTGGGTTTCTTAGGTTGTGGCTTGGAGGAACGTTGAAGGGTGCGATGAGAGCTTCGTAGTGGCAGGTTCGGATCGCGGTGGTGCGGTGGATGTTTTCCGGCGATTGCTCCACGACTTTTTTGGCAATGCTTCAGTGGTAACTTCTAACTCCTACCTAGTATGCGTGCGTGGGTGTGCCTATTTCCATTCCATATTTCATTACTTCGTCGATCGTTGATTCACTATGCGTAGTCGTATCGCTTGTCGTTAGATTTGTTGGCGTCGGGTTAGCCTAGGGTGATTGTGTCGATCTTGGAGTGATGTGGAGGTGGAAAGAACAACTTGTGTGTTGGTGATCACTCTTAGAATTGTATAGGCGCCAAGTGTTTGATGAATTGCCCGAATGAGCCTTGAGGTGGATTTTGGGTGTGTCGACCGTGCCGAATTATAGTGGTGAATACTTGGGAACATGTTTGACTTACTTGGGTCCTTACGATATCGCGAGAGCGTGAGTTGTGGTGAAATGGGATTTTTTTTCCTTGTTGTCGATTGTGGTGAACCTTCTGTCTATTTGGGATTGGTCATGGGAATTCTTAGAGTATGTGGGTGTTGTGGCTTCTTTGGGTGCTAGTAACGTTGTGGTGTGGTTGGTACGAACCCCCTTGGTGTTGTGACGATGGGAAGTTGGAAACTGGCGGTGGACCTTACTTTTGAGGGGATCGTAGAAATGTGGAAAATTGATGGGTTGATTTCCAACGTAATGTACTCAATGAACGCAATGAACTTCCAATACGAGGGATGGATCCCACGAGGACCACCCTTAACCAATCCTTAATCATTCACCTAAACTCACTAATTAAATGAAGAAACATAAGTGTGGAGAAAGTTGTTTTGGGGGAAGGCAGCCCCAGCAACTCTATTCGTGTTAAGTGGGAGATACGTGTTCCCTAAGTCGCGGAATTACTGGATATCACTGACGGGTGAGGATCTAGGAATAATATCCTTTGGCCATAGGTGGGAGATGCGAGTTCCTGAAAGTCTCGGAATATACTGGATACGTCGGCAGGCGGGATCCTGGAAAACCTTAGCACATGTACTCTACTTGCCCTTGATTAGGGGAGATTGATGGATCGCTTGTTCAGGAGTCGATCGGGAACGAATATTGTAATAAAATAATAAAGTGGGTGATGGAACTATTTTACTCCTTGGGTGAGCCAAGGTGGGGGAAGGAAATGGAATATGTAACTCCAATATTCAATATTAAATGCGATCGTGCAAATTCAAAACCTTAACATTGAACGTGAGGATGATGTGGATATGAGGAGGTTTGGGTATTGAATTCCTTGTGAGTGAATTGTTGGCATTGATCGTGTTGTGACTGTGGTTTGGGATGAGAGTAGGTGAGGTTGAGTGACGAGGTCCGTGTATTCCTTAATAGAGTTCTCTAGTGGTGACTTTTACGTTGGGGACGTCGATCGTGGTTTGAGTGACACTCTACTTGTTTGACCTTGGAGATACTATTAGTCTCACGTCACTTGGGTGTGTGTGCGTATGTGTATCGTGTCTTATGTTTGACTTGACTTTCCTTTGGTTTTGGTGATACTTAGGCTCGCATGCGCTCGTGCATGCTTTGTAGTCGTTAGTTGTTACCTCACTAAGGTGTGGTTCGCTCAGGCCCTCCTTTCTTTCTCTTTTCCAGGATTGTGTTGCAGGGTTTCTCTGGTAGGGGGCTTTGGAGATTGAGATGGCAGCTGATTCCCTTAGGAGCTGCAGTCTTGGTTCTCCTTGTACCTTTGCACTTTCTTTTCCGTTTTCAGCTACAGTGGCAGTTGTACTTTTCTTCTCTTTACTCTTTTAGTTTTTCATATTGTATCAAGATTAATGTAATGAGAACTTCTACTTCAATGCATCTGAATAGTAACAGTTAACTCCCCAGTGTTTGTGTTTACTGTATTTCAAAAAATAAATATGTTGGAAATGTTTTACTTAAAAACATAGGGTGTTACATAGTCTTAATTCTTCAACTAAATTTTAAACCACTAATTTCTATCATTTTATATTAGTAATGGTAAACCAACAGCTAGTAGAGGTCTCCTCATTAATTCTTCCAATCACTTTTACATTGCAATGAAAAAAGTCAAATTACCTCACCAACTGGACTAAACAACTGCTTGATATTTTTCTCTATAGCCTTAAAAGATACATTTATCACAATTAGAGTGAGAGCTAACTATCTAGACTTTGGACTATCCGGGCAAGGGTGCGAGGACAGCACCAGCGACCCCTCATTGTTGACAATGTTTTTTTTGTCGAGTGAGGAATTCTTCTGTTCTGAAGAGCCAAAACAACCAATTAGCCATACTTTACCTTAAATTGGATGAACATAAACATAACTAATTATTGGTAATTGTTTTTTATTTTGAAATCTGAAAGCCCCATGCATTTCATCGAATTTGTTTTTTGCAATCTCACAGTCTCATGATTTTTTTGTGTAAATATAACAAGTTGAATAATGGTCAGTGAACCCAGGCATTTCATCGAACACCATGTGTTTGTCCACACAATGACTCCAAAATTAGACGATTTGTTCTTACATTTCATCAGAGGTAAAGGAAAAATACTGAAATCCATGTTTTTTAGAGAAAATAAATTTGAGAGAGAAAAATTACCTATTGAGAACGACAACGATTTTGCTCATTACCTTAACGGTTTTGCTCTGACAATGGTTTTCCTCCCTTGCGAGAACGACAATGGTATTTCTTCTTTGTGAGACCAAAATCGAAGGTTAGATGACACCAAAACAAAAATCGAAAACAAAACAACTAAGATCATGACACACACACAGAGAGAGAGAGAGAGAGAGAGATCCAAAATCAAAACCAAAATCGATAAAAGAGAAGCCCACTTTGCAACATTTCTAGGAATAAATCCAAGTTGAATGTAATCTATACCTGCGATTTCTCTCAGCTAACTATAAGGGGGGCCTTCACTGCTGGCACCCACAAGCACGCGAGGGAGTAAATCCAGGCTTTCCAAGAGGTCCCTAGGTACGTGGCCTTGCCAGTGCACTTAGGTACACAAAGGGCGATCTCTAATCGACGCCAGGATTCGAGCCCAGGACCTAAGCAAGATTGATTTACTCAGCCATGCCCTGCTACCATCTCGAATACACCCCGTGGGTGTTTCTCTCAGCTAACTATTACTTGATGATCGAAGGAAGAGGGAAGTGTCTAGAGACTGAAATTACTATTTGGATAGTACACTGAAAGAAACGACGATCGTGCACGTCCGTGATGGCATCTCTCTCCTTGTTGGACTGTTATTGCTATTGTACTTGCCATTGTTAGACGTCAAAGAGTCTGCTGGAGTGGCTGCAGTAAATGATTTCGTCGAGGGAGTAGGACTCGGTGGAGGAGGCCAGCTCGGTGTTGAAAAGGAGAGAGATATATTGAAGCATCCATGTCAGGTTGGCTTTGGTGACGGGCTTCGGGTACGATGGAACTTACAGTTCCTTCTTCTTTTGCTCAAAAGCTGAAGGCAGATTCATCATCGTGAACATTGATTTGGAGCTTGCGAAGTTGACATCCAATCCCAAAAACTCACTATTTTTTTGAAAGACAAAGGGATCGATCCAGTCCCCTTCATGAAGCTTGAGGGCTTTCTATATAGCGAGGAATCGAAATTCCAATTGATTTGAATGGGAAGTTATCGGAGGCAAGATCTGAGAGAGAGAGAGAGAGATGTGAGAGAACGTAAAAATCGCGATAACACAGAACATTTTGTGTTTCAGCCAGATTGTGACTCTCGAGCAATGTGTGTGAGTTTTGAAACTATCAATTGAGATTTAACCATGTACTTATTATAAAATTATAATACTACCATCAAAGCATTTTTTATCTCAACCTTTGGATTTGATCTAACAGCTCTCTATATACTTATTTATATATGTGGTTTATATATGCGTCCCATGGACCGTCCTGATTTGTAATATAGATTTCTAAATATATCGATTGGAATACTAATTTATCAATTTTACCCTTAAAATATTTTTCCATCCCAATTAATTTGTCAATTATCTTTTATTTTATAATATTTTTTCGATATTGAAATTTTTATATAATAGAATTGTAGTATGGGTAAATTAGAATTTTTTCAATGAGAAAGATAAGTCCAAATTTCTTGGACAAAATACGTAAAGTTAAGAGAAGACCACCCAACCGAATCACTATAAAATCCGGGTTCATCTCTCTACTCTCTTTACTTTTGCATTTTTATTGTTTTTCATCTATAGCATTTTTTCTTTCTTAGATTCAAGTTTTAATTTCTATTTAATCTCGGGTTCTTATTTTTTAAACCAATTCACCCCCTCTTGGTTGCTCTTAGGACAATAATTGGTATCAGAGCTTGATCTCTATTGAATTCGACATCAACATCTTAGAGAGATCCTTGAAAAATATTGCAACCACCTCATGTTCCGAAGGACAATCCACCAATAGGCCACCATTTTTCAATGGTTCAACTTTGCCTATTGAAAAAATTGGATGAGTATATACATATAATCCATTGATTATGATCTTTGGATGGCCATACTTGAAGGTCCTCACATTCCAAAGAAAACTATCAATGGAATAGAAGTAGGCAAGCCATACTTGGCTCGCCGATGATAAGAAAAAAGTAGAATTAAATTGTAAAGCTATGAACATCTTATATTGTGCTTTAGATGTTAGTGAATACAATAGAACTTCCACATGTGAATCGGTAAAAGAGATTTGGGATGAACTAGTTATTACACATGAATGATCAAATCAAGTAAAAGAATCAAGATATGTATTTTTATCCATTCATATGAACTATTC
>NMUG010004511.1:0-13810 GCA_002855965.1 Monotropa hypopitys | reverse complement strand
AAATCATAAACCCGATGTTGAGGTACGAGATGTCATTGGACAGAGTGTCCATCATGTTAGCCTATTTTTGTTGTCCTTTCGTGGTTGACGGCAGTCCACGGAGCGGCGACCAATTTTATTGCAGTTGAAGCATTTCCCTTGGAATTGGGATGACTGCTTCTTTGCAATGGCCGGTTTAGGGCCAAAATTCTTGGACCTTTTTTGATTGACAACCTTGTTGCCTTGTGTTTCCAGTCTTGTTCTTCCCAACATTTTTCCTGTTGGACCCAGAGTTTTATCCATATTCTATCACATTTGCCCTAGAAGAACCGTTCATCTTCCTAGCAGACTTTTTGTTGTCTTCTTCAATATAAAGCTTCATCATAAAATCTTCGTAGGACATCTCCTTCCTTTTGTGAAGAAGATAAGTACGGAATTCTAGCTATGAACGAGGTAGACGGTGCACAACCATGGCCACCATCAAAGATTCTAAAATAATCTGACCTTCTGTGTGCATTTGGAAGACAAGAACCTCAAATTCTTGCAGCTGACTCACTACAGATCGTGAATCAACCATCTCGAAATCAGCAAAGCGACCGGTTAAGAACTTATTAGAGCCTGCATTCTCGGTCTTGTATTTCTTCTCGAGTGACATCTATAATTCTTTGGAAGATTTAATAGTTATATAAACATGGTATAGGGAATCCTGAAGACCATCCAGAACATAGTTGCTGTATAGAAAATCCACAGCCTTCAAGGCATCCCAAGCAGTCCTCTTATAGAAATTATTGGCATTAGGACCAACGACGAGTTCATCCTTTGTGGTCAGATAGAATAGCATTTTGTTCTGCCATGTCTTAAAATCTGCCCCTGAGAATTTTTCTGGACGGATAGCATGATTGACCGGTGGAAACGGTGCAGGAAACTATGGCAGCATATGTGGTGTAACCACAGTAGTGGAGGAGACAACAGGTATGACCACCAATGGATTTCCAAAAGGATTTCCCGATTAATTTGCAAAAGGGTTCCCAAAAGGATTCCCAGTCTCATTATATCCTCCCAAAGGATTTCCACCAACAGGGTGGGCAGATCTAGTAAGACCAGAAACTGTTTTGTTTGATGCCCCATCAACAGGATGGTTCCCGGTACCAAACATAGCATTGACTTGTTGTAGAACATCAGCATTCGGTGCATGATTCTCAGTATCCGAGAATAGAAAATCCTCAAACTGTTGTAAAGTCATTCTGATGAAACAGAAAATGAGAACAAATATTTTATCTGAAACAGAACTATTTAGAAACATCCGAAAAGAAATGATCCAAAGAACAGTAATAAACTGATTAATCAGTGAAATAGCAAACTAAAACAGAACTGATTGACTAGAATAGAAACTATTTAACCAAAACCAGTAAGCAGGAAACTAATCAGAAGTAGAGGAAAGCAAAACTGATTAGGAAGTTTAAACAGTGTTTGTGAAAAACCGGAACAACAAGAAAGCAGCAAGAAAAAGCAAGTTTTTTCCAAAACAGAGAGCAGGAAAGTTTTTTTAGCAAACAGATTATAAAAGAAGGCAGATTGTTGGTAAAAGTCTTAAGCTTGTAGTAGTAATCAATTGTAAGTAAAATTAGAAAATGAAGAATTGGTCAAATAAGAACAAAATTAAGAACATAAATCGAAGGCCTGTGAATATCACAGTGTCCTTAAGACTTTTAGTCGCCCCACCGGAGGTGCACAGAGATTACAGTGGCTAATGTCTCCCAGGATACAGTCGGTATTGAATTGGCAGCACCACAGCTCACTTATAGACGAACCAAAGTTGTGTGGAACTTACTCTAAGACTGATGAAGAATTAAGGTAAGGGTAGGAGGGACTGGTCAGGATTTGCAGTAGTAGAGATAGGTAATTCGGATACTTGAAAGGTAGGATTAGACTGCCATATATAACCAGTGGAGAGACTATTGGATGCCCATGATGAGACCTTTGGTCTGCAGCAACTGCTAAAACCTTTGGTTTGCAGTGCATATAACTCTTCTACAAAACTTGAAGAGTTTGAAGCATATGGGGAGTCGTGGGTCACGGGTATGGGTCACAGTGGGTATGGATCACAGGCATGGGTCCAAGTCAAGCCTAGTCCACAAAACAAGCCCAATCCAATGCAATTGGATTTTCTATAAAAAGATTAGGCCCGCCCGTGGCACGGGGCACATTCCCACGAACCCACGAGGAACAGACCCAGAACCCGAAACATGGATCACGGACCCAAGCACGGGCTCAGGCTGCAAGTATTTTCTTGAGAATTTCGCCTTCCTAAATTCTCAAAGAAGCAGCCCCACTTCATACTCACATAGGTGAACTCTTAACTCAAGTATCTATCTACTTGGCATATCGATGCGTAAGAGTTATTAAGAACATAGCTAAACCTGAATACATTTCTATCACTGTTTGTATAATAGGAACAAGCAAGAGTGTAAACTCCTCAGTGACACCACTAGATGTACAAGATTTAGTTGTTCTTTTAAAACTAGATTTTGGGATCTCCAGTCAACTAGGTTGGGTTTCCATCAATACATCTTTATTCGTCTTAGGCTTTAAGCCCATTCTCCTCGATGCTTTAGCAACAAGCTCTCTGGTTAACCCTTCTGTTAGCGTATCCGTAATATTGTCTTTTGACTTTATGTAGTCCAAAGTAACAACACCATGAGAGAGCAATTGTCTAATAGAGTTATGTCGACGACGAATATGCCATGACTTTCCATTGTACATGTTGCTCTGTCCTCTGCCAATCGCTGATTGACTATCACAATTTACGCAAATTGCAGGCACAGGCTTGGCCATCTTGGAATATATTCAACGAATTGGCGAAGCCATTCTGCTTCTTCTGTAGCTTTAGCTAAAGCAATGAACTCTGATTCCATAGTAAACCTTGCTATGAAAGCCTGTTTGGATGGTTTCCAAGAAACAGCTACACCACCCAGCATGAATACATAACCACTAGTGGATTTGGAATCTTTCGTATCAGAAATCCAATTTGCATCAGCGTACCCTTCAAGTACCGCTAGATAGGTGGTGTAGTGTAGTCCCCAATCTTGGGTGTACCTTAGGTAATGACATACCCTAGTAATGGCTTTCCAGTGATTAACTCCCGGATTACTCATGTAGCGGCTCAATCGGCTAATAGAGTAGGCTAAATCCAGTCTTGTATTGGTCATCAAGTACATGAGGCTTCCAATTACTCGTGAGTACTCTAATTGAGACACACATTTACCGGTGTTCTTAGACAAATGGATGCTTAAATCAACTGGAGTCCTAGCCATAGTTGTATCAGACTTGTTAAACTTCTCAAGTATCTTGTCAACATAGTGAGATTGTGACAAGACAAGTCTGTTCGGTGTACGAGTGATTTTAATACCTAAAATGACTTCAGCAAGTCTCATGTCTTTCATGTCAAACTTCGAGTTTAACATGTTCTTAGTATCTTTGACAATCTTGTCGCTACTACCAATAATAAGCATGTCGTCAATGTATAAGCATAGGATGACATAACCATCCTTGGTGTCTTTGACATACACACACTTGTCACATTCGTTGATTTTGAAATCACTCTCAATCATAGCATTGTCAAACTTCTCATTCCATTACTTGGGTGCTTGCTTCAAGCCATATAGTTATTTCACTAGCTTACAAACTTTCTTTTCTTGACATAGAGCTTTGAACTCTTCAGGTTGCTCTATGTAGATTTATTCATCTAAATCTCGGTTAAGGAAAGCTATTTTAACATCCATTTGATGTACTTCAAAATTGCATAGAGCCGCAATTGCTAATAGCATACGTATGGATGTTATTATCGTCATACGAGAATAAGTATCAAAGTAGTCTAGACCTTCCTTTTGTCTATACCATTTAATGACAAACCTAGCTTTGTACTTATCAATTGATCCATCTACTTTCATTTTCTTTTTGAAAATCCACTTATAACCCAAAGGCTTGCACCCTGGTGGTAGATCCACCAATTTTCAGGTGTGATTCTGTAGAATAGACTCAACTTCAGTTTTGATGGCATCTTTCCATAGAGGTCCCTCGGGTGAGGATACTGTAGCCTTGTAAGATTGTGGCTCAGATTTCATCAAATATGTGATGAAATCAGAACCAAAAGACTTAGATATCTTAGTCTTTTTGCTCCTTCTTAGTTCGTCATCATCATCCTGTTAGTCTGAAGTACTTTCTACTTCAGTGTCCAATGGTCGTTTAGCTGAGCTAGACTCAGTTTTTACCTTGCATGGAAATACATTTTCAAGAGAAATTGAGCGTTCCTTGATTCTATGATAGTATTTGCATGAATATCCAGAATATCAAATTTATGCACTAGAAATCTGTATGCACTACTGTTGTGTGCATATCCAATAAACACGCAATCAACCGTTTTTTGGTCCTATTTTTACCATTTTAGGTGGTGGAAGAGACACATTTACTAGACACCCCCACATTCATAAGTATTTGTACGAAGGTTTTCGACTTGTCCAAAATTCGTAAGGGGTTTCGTCTATATCTTTTCTAGGAACCTTATTCAAGATATAGTTTGCCGAGAGAATTGCTTCCCCCACATGTTCTGTGGTAACCCAGAACTAATCAACATTGCATTCATCATCTCTTTTAACGTTTGGTTCTTATGTTCTGCAATCCCATTAGATTGAGGAGAGTAAGGTGGAGTAAGTTGATGAATTATACCATGTTAAGCACAAAATTCAACAAATTGTACAACATATTCACCACCTCGATCACTTCGAAGTACCTTAATCTTATTGCTTAGTTGATTTTCAACCTCATTCTTATAAAGAATGAATTTTTTGATAGTCCTGTCTTTGATTTTAAGCAAATATACATAACAATATTTAGTGCTCTCGTCTACAAAAGTTATAAAATACCTATTGCATCCCCATGTTTGAACAAATTTCAATTCACAAACATCGGTGTGGATTAGCCCTAAAGGCTCATTGCTTCTTTGAATTTTTAAAAAAGATGATCTAGTCATTTTTACATCCACACAAGTTTCACATTTATGGTTTGAATTAATATAAAATTTAGTTATATGATCAAGGGCTATTAATCTACGAATCACATTGTAGTTAACATGTCCTAATCTATCATGTCATAAATTAGATGACTCAAGCATATAAACAGAAAAAGTTTTTTCATTATCATTCATCATAGTAGGAACATCAGTTACAATATTGAGCTTAAAAAATCCGTCAATTACATAACCCTTTCCTACATACACTCCTGCCTTGGTCATAACGACATTCTCTGCCTCAAACACTACACGCATGTCATGTTTGATAAACAAAGACCTTGAAACCAGATTCTTGTAGACCTCTGGCACAAAGAGTACATTGTTTAGAACCAGATCTCTTCCAGAAGACATCTTGAGTATGACTTTTCCTGTTCCCTTCACCTCTGAAGTTGTAGAATTTCCTATGAACAACTTATCACCGTTTGTAACCAGTGAAAAGTCATAAATATACTCATGTCTGAACAAACATGACGGGTAGCTCCTATGTCCATCCACCATTCTCTTGGGTTGGAGCCCACCAGATTCACCTCAGAAATCATAAACCCGATGTTGAGGTACGAGATGTCATTGGACAGAGTGTCCATCATGTTAGCCTATTTTTTGTTGTCCTTCCGTGGTTGACGGCAGTCCACAGAGCGGCGACCAGTTTTGTTGCAGTTGAAGCATTTCTCTTGGAATTGGGATGACTGCTTCTTTTCAATGGCCGGTTTAGAGCCAAAATTCGTGGACCTTTTTTGATTGACAACCTTGTTGCCTTGTGTTTCCAGCCTTGTTCTTCCCAACATTTTTCCTATTGGACCCAGAGTTTTGTCCATATTCTATCACATTTGCTCTAGAAGAACCGTTCATCTTCCTAGCAGACTTTTTGTTGTCTTCTTCAATACGAAGCTTTATCGTAAAGTCTTTGTAGGACATCTTCTTCCTTTTGTGAAGAAGATAAGTACGGAATTCTAGCCATAAACGGGGTAGACGGTGCACAACCATGGCCACCATCAAAGATTCTAAAATAACCTTCTGTGTGCATTTGGAAGACAAGAACCTCAAATTCTTGCACCTGACTCACTACAGATCGTGAATCAACCATCTCGAAATCAGCGAAGCGACCGGTTAAGAACTTCTTAGAGCCTGCATCCTCGATCTTATATTTCTTCTTGAGTGACATCCACAATTCTTTGGAAGATTTAATAGTCACATAAACATGGTATAGGGAATCCTGAAGACCATCCAGAACATAATTGCAGCATAGAAAAGCCGCAGCCTTCCAGGCAACCCAAGCAGTCCTCTTATGGAAATTACTGGCGTTAGGATCAACGATCGGTTCATCCTCCGTAAGAAACTGTGCTAGCCCAAGAGTAGTCAGATAGAACATCATTTTGTTCTGTCATGTCTTAAAATCGGCCCTGAGAATTTTTCTGGACGGATAGCATGATTGTCCAGCAAAAATGGTGCAGGAAACTGTTGCAACATTTGTGGTATAACCACAGTAGTGGAGGAGACAATAGGTCTGACCACCGATGGATTTCCAAAAGGATTTCCCGACTGATTTGCAAAAGGGTTCCCAAAGAGATTCCCAACCTCATTATATCTTCCCAAACGATTTCCACCATCAGGGTGGGCAGATTCAGTCAGACCAGAAACTGCATTGTTTGATGCCCCATCAATAGGATAGTTCCTGGCACCACAAACAGCATCGACTTGTTGTGGAACATCAACATTCAGTGCATGATTCTCAGTATCCGAGAATAGAAAATCCTTAAACTGTTGTGAAGTCATTCTGATGAAACAGAAAATTAGAACAAATATTTAATCAAAAACAATACTATTTAGAAACATCCGAAAAGAAATGATCCAAAGAACAGTAATAAACTGATTAATCAGTGAAATAGCAAACTAAAACAGAACTGACTAACTAGAACATAAACTATTTAACCAAAACCAACAAGCAAGAAACTGATCAGAAGTAGAGGAAAGAAAAACTGATCAGGAAGTTTTAAACACTGTTTATGAAAGACCGGAACAGCAAGAAAGCAGCAAGAAAAAGCAAGTTTTTTCCAAAGGAGAGAGCAGGAAAGTTTTACTAGCAAATAGATTATGAAAGAAGGCAATTGTTGGTAAAAGTCTTAAGCTTGTAGTAGTAATCTATTGTAAGTAAAATCAGAAAATGAAGAACTGATCAAATAAGAACAGAATTAAGAACATAAACCGAAGGCCTGTGAATATCACAGTGTCCTTAAGACTTTTAGCCGACCCACCAGAGGTGCGCGGGGATTACAGTGGCTAATGTCTCCGAGGATATAGCTGGTATTGAAGTGGCAGCACCACAACTCACTTCTAGACAAACCAAAGTTGTGTGGCACTTACTCTTAGACTGATGAAGAATTAAGGTAAGGGTGGGAGGAACTGGTCCGGATTTGCAGTAGTAGAGATAGGTAATTCGGATACTTGAAAGGTAAGATTAGATTGTCATATATAACCAATGGAGAGACTATTGGCTGCCCATGCTGAGACCTTTGATCTGCAGCAACTGCTAAGACCTTTATTCTATAGTGCATATAACTCTTCTGTAAAACTTGAAAGAGTCTAAAGTATATGGAGAGTCGTGGGTCATGGGTATGGGTCATAGTGGGTATGGATCACAAGTATGGGTCCAAGTCAAGCCTAGCCCACAAAACAAGCCTAATCCAATGCAATTGTAAGAAAGGGTTACCACAGAACATGTGGGGAGAAGCTATTCTATCAGCTAACTATCTCCTCAACAAAGTTCCTCGAAAGAAACTTGATAAGACCCCATATGAACTTTGGAATGGTCGAAAACCTTCCTATAAGTACTTATGAATATGGGGGTGCCTTGCTAAGGTTGCGGTACCTATACCTAGGAAGGTAAAGATAGGACCTCAAACCGTGGACTGCGTGTTCATCGGTTATGCACATAACAGTAGTGCATATCGATTCTTGGTGCATGAATCTGAGATATCAGATATACACAAGAATAAGATCATGAAATCTAGGAATGCAACGTTCTTCGAACATGTGTTTCCCTGTAGATCCATGGGAGAATCGAGTTCGGTTAAACGTACTCTAGAGACTATTGATGAAAATAGTCCAAACCAAGAAGAAGATCTTGAGCCTAGACGTAATAAAAGAGCAAGGACCTCAACTTCTTTTGGTCCAGATTTTCTAACATACATATTGGAAAGTGAGCCTAGGAACTTCAAGGAAGCTGTAAGCTCTCCAGAAGGACCGATGTGAAAAGAGGCTATCAAAAGTGAAATTGATTCTATTTTGCAAAATCATACATGGAAATTGGTGGATCTTCCTCCAGGAAATAAGCCTCTTGGATGCAAGTGGATCTTTAAAAGAAAGATTAAAGAAGATGGGTCAATAGATAAGTATAAGGCCAGACTTGTTATCAAAGGATATAAGCAGAAAGAAGGTCTTGATTACTTTAACACATATTCTCCTGTTACGGGAATAACATCTATCCGGATGATAATTGCAATAGCAGCGCTGTGCAATTTAGAAATTCATCAGATGGATGTAAGGACAGCTTTCCTTAATGGTGATCTGAATGAAGAGATCTATATGGAACAACCTGAGAGGTTTTCTGCTCCTAATCAGGAAAGGAAAGTCTGCAGACTAGTCAAATCGTTGTATGGTCTGAAACAAGCACCAAAACAATGGCATGAAAAGTTTGATAATGCTATGTTGTCAAGTGGCTTCAGAATCAACGAATGTGACAAATATGTTTACGTGAAAGACACAGCTGAAGGCTATGTGATATTGTGCCTTTATGTTGATGACATGCTAATTGTCGGTAGTATTGATAAGATCATTAAATCTACCAAGAACATGCTAAACTCGAAGTTTGACATGAAGGATATGGGCCTTGCAGATGTGATTCTAGGTGTGAAAATCACTAGACCATCTAATAGACTTGTATTGTCTCAGACTCATTACATTGAGAAGATTCTGGAGAAATACAGTAAGTCAGATATGAATGTCGCCAGGACTCCTGTGGACACAAATCTTCATTTATCTAAGAGTTTTGGTGAGGGTATATCTCAACTAGAATATTCAAGGATAATTGGAAGTCTAATATACTTGATGAGTTGTACAAGGCCTAATATAGCCTACTCTGTCAGCGGACTTAGTAGATATACGAGCAATCCAGAGGAGAACCACTGGAAAGCAATAATCAGAGTGATACGATACTTGAGGTACACTCGTGATTATGGACTGCACTATACCAGAGATCCAGCAGTACTAGAAGGGTACACAGATGCAAATTGGATTTCTGATATAAAAGACTCAAAATCCACAAGTGGATATGTCTTTACTTTGGGTGGTGCAGCAGTGTCTTGGAAATCTGTCAAACAGACTTGTATTGCACGCTCTACGATGGAATCAGAATTTATTGCTTTAGATAAGGTAACTGAAGAGGCAGAATGGCTATGCCATTTTCTCGAAGATATTCCAAGATGGTTGAGACCTGTGCCAGCAATAAGCATCCATTACGATAGTCAATCAGCAATTGGACGAGCACAGATTAATATGTACAATGGTAGGTTGAGACATATGATGTTGAAAACTACCGTAATGGAAACCAAACCTACTTGACTGGAAATCCCAAGATATAAGTTCAATGGGACAACCTAATTGCGTGTAGATGGTGAGATCACTGAGGAAATAATATCTCCAACCCATTCCTATAGTGCAACAGTGATATGTGCGAAGGATAAGCTTATGCTTTTAATGACTCTTATGCGTTGGTGAGCCAAGCAGAGTATAATGGATTACTCATTGATAAGAAGTCACCTATGTGAGTATGAAGTGGGGCCACTTCTATGAGAATGATGAAAGACTAAATTCTCGAGAAAATACTTGCAGAATCAGGCGAGGGTGTCATGGCCAAAATAAACCAAACAATGAGAACTAAACTGTGCTATGAGAAGTTACTGTGTGAAGTTCATTGACTCGGTTTATACAAACGGCAGAATAGTTCAAGACATCATGTTCACTGGTCAGCCAGTAAATCCGATGGGCTATCACAAGGGAAGGTTCAATGCCAAAAGCTACCTATCCTATGCAGGAATCATACGTGGTACTCTCTCTCAAAGTCTTCTTTGTACTCAGCGTCAAGTTGCTCGCCAAATCCATTCATGTGGGGATTGTTGGAAAATAATAGGGTGTGAATGGTTTGTTTGGAGGGTCCCAATGGGCAACCAGTCATCATGGGGAAACCCAACCCGAATTTCAGGGAGAGGGATTCCCTCCTTGTTATAGGGGAATATTTCTCAACACCTTTTCCTCATTAAATGGTAGGCTGCCCTCTTCCAATAGCATTTGCTACTCTATATATTCTCATGTTCTGGAGGAGTTCAAGGAACAAGAGAAACACGCCAGTAAGAAATCAGAGCAACACAACTCCTTCCATTTTTTGTCCTTGAGAGAGAGAGTTCAGCTCAGCCAAGTTCACAAATGCTGCTGTTGTGGTATTCTAACAGCAGTGGTCTCAACCGACTTATCCTGGGAGATAGACGCTGACGACACCTCAACACCCCCGGAGGCGGCGAATCTATTTTAAGGACAGAGCACAACTCGATTCGGTTTGCTTTTCATTTTCGTTTTTTCATTTCTGTACTTCATTTGAGTTGTAATGTATTTTTGGTTATCAATGAAATAGTTCTTTAGTTATCGATCGCATATAAATTTTTACCTACATGCGCGTGTGAGAAAATATGTGATGCACACATCAACTTATTTTCCTCTTAGACTTGATTGTGAATCTTAGTCTCACACTTTAATAAATATACTCCCCAATTCTCCAACTTCTAATATGAAATTGAATATTTTAATACTCACACATCATTGAAAACACTTAACTTTGAGTGTCAATTTCTCATTCAATAATTAATAGACTTTAATAATTTTTTTTGTATATTAAAGCCTTCACATAGGAATATTAATCCCCGCAAATAATTATCTCAAATGATAACATATTTAACTCATAAATATTTATCAATTCCATTAAAAATTTTGATAAATAACCAAAACATTTTCCATCACAAACTATGCATATCATAAACTAAAAATATGTGCCATTTTCTCTTGCGTACAAACACTCAAACTATGGATACCCGACACCAAAAAATGTGTCATGATAAAAAAGGTGCATACCATTTTTATAATACATGTACCATAATTTCACACTTTAAATTGAGCTAACGTTCGCCATTCAAATTGGATTTACGTATTGACACCCTAGAAAGTACCATCATGACCTATAAAAATGTGCTTTTATTTGCAAGAAAAAGAGAAGAAATTGAACACGCAGATATCCCTTTTCTATAGTAACTAATTGTTATCCATTTCATCTCATTATACATGACTAACCAAAAAAGGTTCGCATTCTATTTTGTTCTATTACACCAGTTTCGTAAACTTTTCCCTCTTCTGTTCATTTCGCTCTACAATTTGCAACAACACAATTGCCTATACCGAGAGTCAAAGCAATCACAAAAGGCACTATAAGGTAAATTGTACGGTTCCCTTAATTTTTGCGAGTAAAGGACAACAGCAAAAATAATGATGCCACTCTACATGTCCAGCAATCTCATCGCATGTAAATGTGCAGGATAGCCAATAGCAAAAATAATGTTAAAGTCCATCCTGGATTCAGACTGCAAGTTGAAGAAAGATCATGAGGCCCAACAAGGTACTCTGATCCACTTCGTTCATCCTTCACTCTAACACTTGAAGAACCTGAAATCAGTCATGAAAAACAATTCCATAGTTACATCATAAATTTTCGATGCAAGAAATAATACAAAGACGATATGGTTTCAAGCAAGATTTGATTTGATGGGTTAGAGGCAACTGAAAACTATGCGTCATCCTACCACTCAGAAACATTGTGTCAAATAGTGTGAGGTACTCAAGGACAACTACAATTCATCCTTCTTTTTATGACTTCAACATAAATGGTGAGAAAAACAATTTCCAATGTAGCAACGTAAAAAAAGAAGAGAGAGAGCAATTTCTGATCCATCCAAAAAAAAATTGAAAGTAACTGCATGCATGCCATACTCACAGTTGTATTCACTCCACCCAATAGTCTGGTTTTCGAGATCATACAATACTAGCTTATTTGATAGGACCATATCTGCATTTGATTGCAACAATAACATCAATGAATACAACTACACAACAAATATAACATAATCAATGTAGTCCCCAATCAACATCAATGACAAATAGCCTTTCTTTTCCTTGCTTGAAGAAGAAGAAAAAAAAGAATTATCCATGAAATCAATAGGCTTGATATAACTAGACTGCATTCATCAAGTATAAGTCACAAGAGATTTCAGAAAGGTTGCCAAGACCAACAGAAGAATCTCACATTATATGGAGTTTGTCCTTGGAATCTAAGTGGCAAATTAATGGCAAACTATTTAGTACCAGTTGGCCTATTCCGGAAGTAGTGTAAAGGGTGTTTTGCTCGCTTTACCTGTTCAGTCTGGGATGCTACAAGGTGTAACTAACACAACATAAAATATAATCTTAATTAAAATGGTAACTTGCTCGCAGTACTGTCCCAGAATTTTTAATTTTTAATTTTTTTGAAAAAAGCTAATGTTTATGCTCCATCCTCCCACTGTGGTTGAAATGACACTTTTTTGACAACTCAAGAATATAGGTAACATGAGCCTACAATATCTCTAAATGTAAAGACACCTTGATTTGAGGATGGAACTGCGTTTTTCCATATAGATCCCATCATATCAGAAACCAAGTCAAATTTTACTAGGTCTCGATAGCTTCCCTATAGAAAGTCCATAATCTATTTCTCTTTCAAGCATACCTGGATCTGATAACTGATGAATTCAGTAGGCTACATGATTGGCCCATCTAACATCCATATCCAAAAAGTTTTCAAAGGTCAGGGAAATATAAGGACCAACCCGGGTCCCAACAGGCTAAATACCTAACCTATAAAAGGCTACAATCAACCTAATGAGCAAAATGTTGGATTGCAAACCTGCAAATTCCCCTATTGAGGTAAATCACCATCTCAGTAGAGATGTGGGGAGCATACTGATAAGGTGAGATACGAACAACTTGTGGGTAGGTTGATTTACTTAGCTTACACTAGACCGGATGTTACTTATGCAGTGGGCATCGTTAATTAGTTTATGCATGATCCTCGCACTTCACATTTTGATGCTGTTTATCGCATCCTGAGATATCTCAAATCAACTCGAGGAAAGGGAATTCTATTCTTCAATCATGGCCATTTGTGATTGGAGGCATTTACTGATGCTAACTGGGTTGGGTATGTGAATGATAGACACTCTACTTCTGACTACTGTACCTTCCTCGGAGGGAATTAATTATATGGGAAAGTAAGAAGCAATCAGTAGTTGTTAAATCTAGTACAGAGGCAGAATATAGAGTCATGGCTCATGTTGTTTGCGAACTTCTATGGCTGCAAACCTTGTTGCGTGATTTGGGTTTGACTAATAGTGGTCTTATGAAACTCTACCGTGATAATAAGATTGTCATAAATATTGCTCATAATCCTATCTAGCATAATAGAACGAAGCATATAGAGATTGACAGGTACTTCATCAAAGAGAAACTGAGCGAGGGTTCGATATATATGCCTTTTGTGAGATCCGGGGAACAGTTGGTTGATATATTCACAAAAGGACTTGGCAGCAAGAGTTTTCATCCTATTGCATTCAAGTTGGGCTTGATCGGTAT
>NMUG010004510.1:0-13810 GCA_002855965.1 Monotropa hypopitys | reverse complement strand
GGTTTTGAAATGAAAAGAGGTTTTTAAGGAAGAAGAAGAATGTTATCTCTATGATTTTTTAAAGTGCTTTACTTTAATTATTTCGGAATATAAAATTCTATATTTCACACTCGAGTTTCCTTGTTTTACTTGGAAATCAAGTAGCAAGGTTAGAGGTCCACTATGAGCCGTTTGAGGAGCTGAAAATTTCACGTGGAGACTTGGCTCTTGAGGCGAGCAAGGATGGCATATATAGTTCTTTCTAATTTTCAGTTATTACTTCACATTGTAGTAATCGGAATTAAAATCATATTTTGCTAGAGGCGTTGAATTTCCTTTATGTCTTAAAGATTTTAGTTTGTGTTTTTTCTAGTTGATTGAATGGGAATCTATTGAGGGTGAACTATTGCTGGTTTGTGTCATCACTTGGAGTTTTAATATTTCGTGTTTGTGATGGATTATTGTTATTAGTATGGAAATACAGAAAAATATTATTTTCTGTCCTTTGTATTATGGTTATTTGGTTTGGGATGTTACACCAATGATTGATCAACGGGTGGATTCCATTGTGGAATAAGAAAACAATGAGCTTTTTGGATGCCTATAGTGTAACAGTTTGAAAATTTATAATATTATTCCTCCGTTGGTTCCCGGGATTATTTTTTAATTTTCCTAATCGCTTTTCTTTTCCAGTTCAAAATTTTATCGAACTCCGAACCTCTTCATGGATTCTGGATTTGATCCTTTTCCGAAAGTTCAGGAGGCTAGGGTGGTGGAGGGACAGTCCTTCTTACGAAAGTGTAGAGAAAGAAGAGGAGGCTTCTTTCTCCCGGAAGGTCAGAGGAAGAAGGAAGGAGGGGGCAAGGCCCCTCTTCCGGAAGAAGTTGTGGGAGAAGAGGCCCGCTCTTCCGGTAGAGGGGAAGCGTGTTTCTAGAAGAGCAGGATGGGAAGGACGAACAGAAGAAGAGGGAGGAGGAACAGAGGCCCACTCTTACGGTAGAAGATGGCCTCTCTTCTAGTAGAAGGAGAAGAAGGTAAGGGTTGTACCTCGTTCTTCTGGAAGAGCAAGTGCTCTTTTCCGGTAGAACGGGGGGAGGTTTGCGGGAGATCTGGAGGTTGCCTCGGCATACTCTTCCGGTAAAGCACCCCATCTTCCGGTAATGCGGGAGTTCGTGACTGGGAGCAATTTCGGTTTTTGGCTGGGTGTCTAAATACCTAATCGGGGTCCCTCCTCGGTTATTTTCGGACACTCCCTTTCTCTCTGCCTCCAGGCAATTTTCTGGGGTATATCTCTCTCTCTCTCTCCTTCTCTCCTCCGTATCTCTCTCTCTCTCTCCCTTGCTCTAATGGAGATTGTCTCTTCTCCATCCATGTAGGCAAGCCCGTCCTCTACGCTCTCCACCCCATTTCGAGTCCCCCCCCCCTCTCAAGAGCCCTCATCTAGGGTTGTGGTTGTTGTAAGTCGATGTACGCAAGAGGTAGAGTCTCCTAACCTTTAGATACATATGAGTGTATCTGTCCTTCTTCTCTTCAATTTTTGCAAAAAACTATTAGTTGATACAAGTATGAGGTTCTTAGGTCTTAGTTGAGGTTGAAATTGAGTCTAGGAGTCAATATCCGGGTTGTGTGGACTCCCTAGGGTGTCAAATTGAGATTTCCACGGTTTGATTTAAAAACCCCCCAAATTTGATAAAAACCCTAATTTGACTTGTTTGTGGAAATTGAGGATATTTGGGAATTTGACATGGGAATATTCAATTGACACTTGAAATGCTAAATTGGTATTTTTAAACCATTGGAAAACATTGAGTTTGGCCATTGGGCATAATTTGAGAAATTAAAAAAACATGATTTTGGAAATCAAACGGTGAATGATATTGGATTTTGATCCTTTGAGTTGGCTATCTTATATGAGATTTTGATCCCCGATATTTTGATCCCTGAACGTTCTACGTTCACGACATTGCACAATGGGGGTTTGACTGGACCCTCCCGTCGAGTCGGACAATACTAGGAATATCACGGTTAGTTAGTTGACGAGCTACTAGCGCAGAACTAACCTAAACTCTTTATAAATCATTAATTGTGGTGAGCCTTATTTTGATAAGGAAAGATAGAAATGATTTTGGAAAACCCTTATTTTGATGAGGTAATGGACTTGACATGAACACTTGGTCCTTTGGAAATATTTTGGAAAATGCATGTTCTTGGTCTTGTCATTGTTTCCTTCGAGCACTGGATTCTATCCTTATTGTCGTGGTTGTGGTTGCCTAATCCTTCTCTCGGAAGTGGAAAGTAGATTTTACGAGTATCGGATGATCGGACATCCCTTCTTGTCCCCTCGGTTAGGGATGATAGCTCATCATGTCATCTTGCGATCGAATCCTTGAATCTTCTTGTCATTTTGATGAGGCTATAGATTGGTACTCCTTGTAGTGTAACGTCACATCTTATGATGTCAACCTCTTGAGTGTCGTCCCCTCGGTCATAGAAATTGGTTGTCTCCTCGTGGTTGAGACTTGGCTCTCACTCTGTTCAATCCGGATGTGAATCACTCAATAGCCTCATTGGCATTCGATTTCCCTGGGGTTGATTTCTTCCCCCGAATGTGTTCTTCCACATGCTTAGTCGGTGCGCTTGGGTTAGCTTATTCTAAGGGTGTTGGGGTTTATGTTCAATACTAGGCGAAACTGGGTTGGAGAACCTAGTGAGAGTTGTATCCCTTTAACTCGGAAGGTGTTCTATTGAGAGTGGGCCAAATAGTGGTAGAAGTCTATGTGTAAGTAGTGTTCCAATCACTGGATCTCTCTTATAATTTTACCAAGTTGGCTTGCACTTGATGCATGTTTGACGATGGTAGTACCCTATCCTTATGGGGAAGTTAGAGTTGTCTTTAGAATATAATTGGAGTTGTTTGAGGTTTCCCTGGCAAGCCTCCATGACTTGCCCCTTTGTCAAATTGTTTGGGGATTGAGGAATCACGCGAGGACGTAGTCAAAGTGAATGAGGAAAGTTTGATGTGCTCGGAAATGACGATAGATGTAGTACTTGGTAATGTTAGATATTTCTTAGTTGAGTGAGATCGACGAGAAAAGTTTAGGTGTTTCTTTTGTGGTTTGAGTTGTTCCTTGGGAATGAGAAAGAGTCGAGTTAGTAACTTGAGGTAATTAGAGGTACCGTAGTGAAAGTATAAGTGATAGTGTATCAGTGTGTGTAAATTGAGTCTTATTGGATGATTTGGGGCTTAGACTTGTGTCTGCCCGCCTGAGTGCTCTGTTGGTGGTATGTCCTCTTGGAAAGTGTGATCATTTGGAGTGTGTAAATGAGATCTAGTTTCCCATTTTCCTTGGTTTGTGGTGATTAGTTCATCATGGGTGTTGGATGACCCCTTTTGTAATTGGATGTGATGAAGACCTGGAAGTTCGAGTTGTCGGTAGTGCTCGTGTATAGATATTGTTGCTCAATGAGTAGGGTGTCTCACGAGAAATTTGGGACCGTCGTAGGAATTCAGGGAAGTTTATGATAAGGATCGCTAGGACTTTGATGATGAGTAATGAGGTAACTTTGTTGATCTTTAGGGCGAACTTGGTGGACCATTCCTAGCTTGGTGACGACTTGAGGTTTCGACGAAGGTAAGGTTGATGTTACTTGGTGACTTAGAGATTTGGGTGCGAGTGGTGATTTAGAGTGACCGACTTGAAATGTGGAGTTCGTTTGGGTTGTTCGTGTTTTAGGAGATAAAGCCTTAGCCAAGTTAACGGATGTTGGCACCTTGTTGTGCATAAGAGTCCCTCAGGAGATTGTTCAAGGAAGAGGTATAGTCGAACCTTGAGTTGGAAATTGTGATTAAACTTAGAGTTAGTGGTTTCTTCTTAACTTTGGCGTGTAATCGTGAAGGTATGCTTCTCGGCATAGTTGGTGTATTCTCCCTTATTCTTAATTGCTTCGATCGTGTGATGCCCTTGGTTGCATACCATTCACTTAGTCGTTTCTTGTCTCTTCCACCCCTGTGAATTTATATGAGTGAAGGGTGGCTTTTATCTATTTTTGTTCGGGATGTTGATGGTGTGTGTTTGTGCCTTGTCCTAATCGATGCTAGGATGCATAATTCTTTGGCGGTGTGTGAGTTAATTGCCCCTTGCCTTCGTGTGGCACATTCTTGATCCATCCCTGTCGCATTAATGTTGGCTGGCAACAGTGGGAGGAGCTCGTTGCTTCGAAAGATTCTTGACTTTTTTTTACCAAGATCTTGATGTCGTTCTTATCATTCGTCGTATCCTAGTTGATGATTCGTGAAATGCCAGAGTTTGTGGCATTTGATTGGGCAATGGTGTGCTCTTCGTCTGATATAGTGCGACCTACCTATTCTTGTGTGTTCATGTCATTCTCTTTTCCTGGGAGAAGATAGTGGGATTTTGTGGATTTCCCTAACCTTTCAATCATACTCATGTTTCACTTATGCGCAATGATTTCTTGTGGACGTTTTTCTCTTGTGACGTCGTCCTATGGATCTCAATCGTTATTGTTTCTCTTGTTATCTCATCCACTTGGTGTTTGAACACCTCAACTTTAGGGAGAGTGTCTCCTATTGGTAACTTATTTGTGAGAGTAGGTGGCGTTGTTGGTCTGTGGGCTGGTGAGTGTTGATGTTGTGGTTTGGTTGGGAAGGTAAAAATGTCTTTCTTATTGTGCAGTTGTGTTGAGAGTTTCGGGTAGTGTGTGTATCTTTTGGGTCGACTGCACCAACTTAGCTATATGGAGATGTTTGTTATGATCGGGTGTGTGCGGTGTCATGTGGTGTAGGAAGGACTAGTAAGGATTGATTTGAGAAGGTGACTGGCCATCGCATCTCAAAACAAACTTCCATGAGTCATTCCGGTACCGCACTAGGTATGTGTGCGGGTTTGGTTGTATGTGAGGACTGGTGTCATTCTTGAGTTTGTTGGTTGAAGGGTGTTAGTGTGAAATTAGTCTTGGAGTTTTATACTCATTTGTGTGTTTATCTCGGAGTTATGGAGTAGTGTGAGACTTTGGTTGAGATTTACGGATTAGTGCCATTGTTCGGTCAAGTAGTTGACCTTAAGTGTGTTGGTCTCATGTTTTTCTGCCCTTGGTGACGAACTGATCTCGAGCTCCATCTCTGTTTCATGTTTGGTGATTGTAGTTCCTTCGTTCCCTCTCCACCGTATCGTATCGGCATGTCCATATCGTATCGGTGTGTCCGTGGCGTATTGGCATGGGTTATTGACCTTCAAATTTCTGATTTTTGGAATGTTGGTGCAAGTTGTTTGGGTGGTGCCGACTCCCCGATGGTATTCTGGAGGCAAGGTTTTTAAACCTCTCCTCCTTTGTTAAGAACTCCTGCCATGAGAATGATTAAATGTGTTAGAGTGTAGCGGGAGCATGGTGCTCCCCTTCTATTGGTAAATTCTACTCCATAGGATGATGTTTCCCGGTGGTTGTGGGCGCGATCCTGTCATATACGGTGTGGTGGAGATCTCTCATGTTGGTTACTAGTCGAGGTGAAGTTGAATTGGTCGCTCCTTTTCCCTTGGGTACATTGAGATTTTAGGAATTATTCCAAAATTCAGACATGTTGTGATGGTAAAGAAGGTATGATAGAGCGTTGAACTTGAGATCTTCTTCTTATGTCTATATTGTGGATTCATATTGGATTTGATAAACTTCTCCGGAATCGTAAATTCCTTGCTTATTTATGTTAATACCTCGAGCGGTAAGAATATGGTTTTCGCCATTGGTCCTTGTTCCAACTAGTTTTGAGGAACAACCTGTTCGCATCTTGGATTTGAGAGAAATATCCGAGATTGTTGATTCTTAGAAGATCTTTCCATTCTTCTTGGTGAAATCTTGTGTGGTTGATGATGTAAATTTTGAGGACGAAATCCCTTTAAAAAGGGTAGATTGTAATGGTCCAAAAATTTGTAAAATTATTCCTCTGTTAGTTCCCGGGATTATTGTTTAATTTTCCTAATCGCTCTTCTTCTCCCGTTCAAAATTTTATCGAACTCCGAACCTCCTCATAGATTGTGGATTTGGTCCTTTTCGTAAGTTCAGGAGGCTAGGGTGGTGGAGGACAGTTCTTCTTTCAGAAGAGTAGAGGAAGAAGACAAGACTGCCTTCTCCTAGAAGGTCAGAGGAAGAAGGAAGGAGGGGGCAAGGCCTCTCTTTCGGAAGAAGTTGCGGGAGAAGAGGAAGGCTAGGAGCAGAGGCTTGCTTTTTCGGTAGAGGGGAAGCGTGTTTCCAGAAGAGCAGGAGGGGAAGGAAGAACAGAAGAAGAGGGAGGAGGAACAGAGGCCCACTCTTACGGTAGAAGAGGGCCTCTCTTCCGGTAGAATAAGAAGGTGAGGGTTGTACCCCGTTCTTCTGGAAGAGCAAGTGCTCTTTTCCGGTAGAACGGGGGGAGGTTTGCGGGAGATCTGGAGGTTGCCTGGGCGTACTCTTCCGGTAAAGCACCCCATCTTCCGGTAATACGGGAGTTAGTGTGTAACATGCGTCTTAGAAAATTTGTCATTAATTAAATTTATTGCAGATTAAGCTTGCTTATGTGCTAAACACGTGCTTAAGTATGCTTCAGAATGATGAAAATCTGGTGTTGTAAGTTCATAAAATTATGCTATATATCAAAATATAGTTGGCAAATGCATGGCCTTATTTCGAAATAGAGTAACACTGCTTCTTATTTAATGTTGTATATCGAAATAAGGGGAGGGGGTAGCCATGCATATCGATATAAGATGATTCTGCCCAGAACCTAAGTTGAACGTATATCGAAATAATGAACCAATGTTGAGAATGTAATGAAAACAAATCGAAATGATGATTGGAAGGTGTATTTCGAAATCTAAATAAGTATATCGAAATATTGAGATAAAATCATGCCAGATGTAAGATTTATGTAAATCAGTGGAATTTGTTGTGTAATAAATGAATGAATCGGTGGAATGAATTGGATTAGCTTTAGAAAAGCTATTCTCACTTAGAACTCTCAGAACAATATTCTCGAGAGGAAAATACACAGAAAAGAGGAGAGAGAAGTCTTAATTGATAAGTGGGTTTTGAAGAATTTGTTTAATCAAAGCTCGTGGTATCAATTAAACGAGTAAGTATAGATTATCATTCACCTCTATGCTCTTTATTTCGTATGATTTTTGGGTTTAGGATCGAATTGTGCATGTATTGCATATTTTTTATGAAAAGCGAGTTTGTTTATGAATTGGTTGTAAATGATGAAATCAATTAAATTAAAGGGTAAGAGATGTGTGTGTGTGTGATGGAGAATGTTCGGTGGTTGTTTGTGAACACAATTTGCATTGGAATCGATTTTCTGTTCTGTATCAATTAAGAGAGATGATGAATAGTAACTTACCTATTTTCTGGGTTTTGTTCGATTTATATTGTATATCGATATAGGAGTATTTTGTATATCGAAATACAGAAAGTAAGGGGTATATCGAAATGTGAATAAAATGCATATCGAAATATAATGCATATCGAAATATAATGTTAAGTATGCATATCGAATGGAAGTTAAAACATGCATATCGAAATATACTTTGATGTATATTGAAATACTGTTGGATAAGGGTATATTGAAATGGAAATGAGATAATTAGTATATCGATTGGAGGTTGAAGATCAGTATATTGATATAGTCAACCGTATATCGAAATATAAGTGAACTGTGCAATGAACAGTGATATGAGATGATGAAAAATAGTGAAAATAAATTAAAGGAAAAGAAATAGAATGGGAATTGAAATAAAGTTAAATGATTACAACAAAGATGTTATAGCATGAAATGAGATGTGAGTTATTGTTAATGCGTATGATTTATTTATTCGTGCATTTAAATTATTGTTCAAGCATTATTATTTATGAATCAAGTATTGATGATTCTAGCTTGAACAGGTGGAAGGTTAGTGGGGTTGAGCTCACTAGGGAATGACGAGCCAACCAGCAATGGTAAATCAGTAAAAAATCACTGTGAGTATTTTATTACACTATGATTTAATCCAATATATGAAATGCATGTGTAATGTGGATATGTGGGGGCAGACGTGCCGGAGTACCTTTTAAGGTTGGCTCCAAATGATATCATATACAAGTGTGAATGTATATATGGTGTATTTATTTACCGTGATTTCTATTTATTTTAGATTTCAGTGTATCTTACATACTCTGTGTTGGCCACTTGGTAAACACAGGTTCTAGAAGAGATGAGTTGTGCAGTCCACTACTGGTTCAGGAGTTTGGCACTTGGAAGACCTAGATAGATTCGCAGGAGACACGTGTAGTACATTCCCTTTTTATATGTACGTTGACCGAGACCACATTTTGTAGTTGCTTTTCTTTTATGTCAAAAGCACGTTGTAATAAAGAAATTTAATTTAGTTTTATTTCCGTTGCAGTAGTTTATTTCTTATAATAAACTGTTAGTTGTTTGATTTCTTTTTAATTATAGAAATCTGTTTAAGCATGTTGGAGTAGAGAATTATAGTTTTTATCACACATGATAGTGAATTGAGTAGTAAACATGCTTGTAGGTCGCAAGCCTGTCTGTTTACATCCTGTTTATAGTTGAGTATTCGGGGTGGGGTATGACAGATTGATATCAGAGCTAGAGTTTATCTAGTCTCTGTGACATGAGTTGAGTTAGAGGAACCATGTAGTGGATTAGTATGTGGAGTATAGGTCGAGTTAGAGAATACGTGTTGTTATTTGCAACTGTTGTGAAATTGGAATTGTTCTCTATGTGGCCTACAATATTTTTGGCAGGAAATGTATGGTGGCAAGAGTGTGTGGAAATTAATCAGGAGATGTATTTCTACAAGGGATGCAGAAGTCGGGAATGTTATAAGTTCGGCAAATAAATAAGAGACATATCAGTGGTCAGTGGCTATGATTAGCAATAAGAAGTACTTCTCAAGTTTTGATGGCAAAGGGGACAGAGTTCAGAATCTAAAGCAATTGTGTTAATGCTAGCAAGATTCAGAAATGTTATAATCAGATGGGCTTAATGGGATAGCTAATCCAGCTGCTACATATTTTGTGATGAAGACATATGCAGGAAAGAGGAGTGGCAAAGCAAAGTGGGAATCAGTCGGGAGTTATTGCTTCGAGAAGTTAGTGAGACTATGAGTGTTTCACACCAGTGGCTATAGAAGCAGAGTTTTGGGTTCCAGGTTAACCACATCTATGTGAGAGACTCAAGAATTATGCAGGTGAGCGATGCACAGAAAGTCATATTGGCAATATTTAGTTTGAAGGGAAATGTATGAAATTGATGATGAGCAGAGTCAGGGACAAAGCAGTGGTGGCCAGTTTGTATCCAAGGGATTGTGGCAGCCTGAGATATCGTGTCAGGCATTCTTAAATTTTCAGATTATGATTGATTCTGGTATTATTCTCAATATGGATTTCTTATTGAGCACGGTTCGATGCATTTGTGTTGCATCTTTATTTACTGCTTATCTGGTGGGATTATGTGAATCTTTGGGATGTGCATTAGCCACTTCAACGTCAGTGGGGATTGTTATAAGCATTTATTCTAGCTATATTTGGCAGTTTTGTGGATTTTATAATATGCATAGAGATGAATTATTATTGATATGAGATATTTGTGGGGTCTTCATCGATCATTTATGTCTAGATTATCTATTCACACATGAAGATTGTCACGCCGGGAAAATTTTCAGTTTTTCCCTCACCTCCTAACGTGGAGGAGACATTTTCCGGGACTAAAATTTCGCGCTATTGGGGTGTTTTCAATTTTGTTTGAAAACGAATGACGGTCTGATTGCACCGATTTTTGAAAATGTTCAGATTTAACAATGGTATTGCAATTGCCTAGACAATATGCAACCTATTATTAATCTGTTTTCGGAGTCGCCACTCGACAAAGAGTTACGGTGTGCCAAGTCACCAGTATTTAATTTTGATAAGGTATCTGCAAAATCAGAAATTCGAGTTCGGGGATTAAATTATGAATGGAGAAGGTGTTAGGCATCTTACTCGCCCTTTCAGTACTCTTTCAAAATCAAAATTTTTTAAAATCCAAAATCAATTGTTTTCTCGGCCAAGAGAAATAATGAATGATACTGATGTGTATGAATGAAATTGAACAGAGTGACTCCTTTGTATAATTTTTGACAGGCAGCATTTCGGCCCGGTTCGGATTTAGAAAGAAAGAATTTTAAAGAAAGAATTGTAACGGGCGGCATGTCGGCACGGTTTTAATTTTTGAAAGAGTTGGAATAAAGAATTGTGTTTTTGTTGTTTTTAAGCCAGACAAAACTTATACTGGATTTTAAAAGATAATTTTCTACAGTCGGACAGAATTCCTATTGCATTTGGAAGAAAGATTTTGTTTTATTTGTTTTTGACAGTTGGGAAGATTTTCGACTGTGTTTTGAAAGTGAGATTTTGTTTAGCCGGATAGAGCTTTGGTTGTATTTTGAAAGATAATTTTCTACAATCGGACAGAATTCCGACTGCATTTTGAAAGAATATTTTTGATTTAGTCGGACAGAACTCCGACTGTATTTTGAAAAGAATGGTTTTGTTTAGTCAGACAGAACTTCGACTATGTTATGAAAGATTGATTTTTATTTTGAGAAGTCCTCAAAGAATATCGAGTAATCCGGCATGACCCAACTTACATGATATTCATTTGATCCAGATTGGTCAGCTACTGCAAGCTTTCGCCTAATGATCCGAATTTGAGGATTTTGTTTTGTTAATTTAGTTATATTTTCCAATCGAATAGAGCTTCGACTGTATTTTAAAAAATGTATGTTTTTTGGTTTGGAAGTTCCAAAGAATATCGAGTGATCCGACATGACCCGAGTCATAAGGTATTCGTTTAATCCAAGTCTGATGGCTACTGCAAGCTTTTACCTCAAAGTTCGGATTGAGGAACTTTGTTTTTGTTTTGAAAGTGTTTTGGGATTTTTCAGTCGGACAAAGCTTTGACTGTAAAATAATTTTTTGTATTTTTGGGTCGGACAGAGCTTCGACCGTGTTTTTGAAAGTGTTTGCTTTTTTAGTTTGGAAATTCCAAAGAATATCGAGTGATCCGGCATTATCCAAGTCAACAAGTCATTCTTTTAATCCAAGTCTGATGGCTACTACAAGCTTTCGCATCAGAGTTCGTATCAAGGAATTTGTTTTTTTTTTGTTTTTGAAAGTGTTTTGAGTATTTTTCAGTCGGACAGAGCTTAGACTATGTTTTTTAAAAATAAGAGAGGGAGTTATTTTCTTGAGTGTGAAAAATCCCATAGAATATCAAGTGCTCCAAAATGACCCGAGTCACAAGGAATTCCGTTAATCCAAGTCTGATAGCTACTACAATCTTTTACTTCAGAGTTCGGATATAGAAATTTTGTTTTTATTTTTAAAGTATTTTTTTGGAAAGCGAAAGTGAATCACCAAAGAGAGAGAGAGATATCATATATATATAATATATATACATATATGTATATATGGACGGAGTATAAGATATTATATATATAAACCGAGCTGGATATAGTCCGAGTTAGACGACGATACATATAATATAAATCGAGCTGGATATAGTCTGAGCTAGATGGCAATTGTATATAGCATACCGGCAAGGCCGAGCTATAGAAATGAAAATAAAAGCGATAAAGATGGCGTATGAACCGATATTGTATTTTTAGTGCGAATACGTTTTTATGTTTTTCTCGTACGTGAAAACGGAACAGACATGGCTTTGCATGTGTCGAATTCTAACGAGGAGAAAGACATAAAATGAGTGTCTTCTTTATGCAGATATTTGATCGAAAATGAGAATACAAGTGTAAAAGAATAGCGGAAAATTTGTATTAATTATATCTGTACAATTCGGGGAGACGACTTCTTGAGATAGCTTCTTTAAAATATAGTAAAGTATAGTATCGGACGCAGTCGGGTGACTAATACCAAACTATAAATTAGAAGACTATCAAGAGTCTCCCAAGAATATAATAAACAAAAGAAATTTACCGTAGTAAATGGCGAAGGTTCGACTAGATTTTGTTATTTCGCGAGTGTGCGGAGAGAGGGTTTGTAGGTTTTGGGGGTTTGGATTTGGTGGTAGAGGTTTTTGATCTCTGGAAATAGGCTCGGGGTCGAGCGTTTCTTCAAGAACGAAGTGTGTTCTTGAAGTGCTTAGGTTTCGGTAGAGGTTCGGACGGATTTAGATCGGTGTTTGGAAATTTGGCAAGAGTTTGGACCCGGAGGTATGTGACTTGAGAGTGTGTGGGCAGCAATTGGAATGCTTGGACCCTTGGAATGGTCGAGGTTGAGTTTCTTATATAGAAACTTGATGTCGCAATTATAATTGCGACATGTCTAAAAATTGGGCCAATCAGATGGCTCGCGAGCATGTATGGGGATTGGATATTTTTTGAAGGTTCCTGTCCCTTTCCTTTGGTAAAAATTAAATAAAAATTAAATATGAATTATCTTAAAAATTGAAAAAGTGATCCCGGGTTCTGAACTTCGTTTAAAGCTTCTATTTGCACTGGTCGGCCCCTCGTTGAACTCGGTCTTTGACAATTTAAATTTGTTATTGTTGATCGTTGAGTTGGATCATGAATATAGAAAAAAAATCTCGGGCTTGAACTGGACGTTTCCCGGAAAAACTCTGAAATATGGCTCTGATGCTTTAAACATAGTGAGAAGCATTGGGTGCATCTCTTAGACTGCTCAAATTCTACTGGGTGTATTCTGCTGGGAATGTCAGACTTTGAAAATGAGGTCCGTGAAAAATATGTTTGCTGATTTCCGAGACTGACTGACAGATGTAGGGAATTCTGAACGGATTGGCATTTATGGTCAACTAAATTCCGAATTTTGATCGGATGGATTCAGTCTTCATGCAGCCTCCTCAGTAATGAATTTACCTTCAACATTCCATTCAGAAGGAAAATTTTGGTCACTCGTGTGGAATTCATGTAACGACCCGTATTTTAAAAATGATTTTAAGAATTTAATTCGCCCTTTAAAATCGATTTGTGGATCTTGATTTAACTTTGTCTCAAAATCTTGTTGCGGTTTTGAGGTGGTTGACCCTAGAATATGGTAGAGAATTCGATTACGAATCCAACGCAATTTGAATCGCATCAATCGGAGTTCGGATGAGAAAGTTATGCACATTCTAAGTTTTCTCCGTTCCGGACCTAAGCTGTCCATAGAAACTACAACAAATTAGATTATTAAAGACGAAATGAATTTGTTACTAAAGGGGTGTTTTTTGTCGCAAATAGTTTTAGTGAGGAAATAAATCCTCACTGCCTTTCGTCGCCTGATGGTTGTCGTAAAAACTATTAGTGAGAAACTTTTTTTGTCGCATATAAGAAAGTATTGGCGACAATATTTTTCCTCATCCCTATATAATATTTTGTAGCTAAAGTAATTTTTCGGATTACCCGTGAGCTAATCGGTGAGGAAAAATTTTCTCACAAATGATAAACATATAGGTGAGGACAATTTTCATCACAAATAATCAACGTGCGAGAAAATATTGTGTCGCCAAAATTTTAATTTTGTCACCTAACATTGTCACTGTAATATAAAGAAAATAGGTGAGACATAATTTCCTCACCAATAACATCTAATTAATATTTTTTCCTCACTTATATCATTATAAGAGACAAAAAAATCCTCACAAATAGTTCTTACAAAATTTTAGTTCCAATTTGGGATATTTTTATACTCCTATTTCAAATTTTAAACATAAAATTCATTTCATGTTCATTTTTACAATACAATAATACAAAATAATCTCTTAAATATATTTCTAAAGTGT
>NMUG010004509.1:0-13810 GCA_002855965.1 Monotropa hypopitys | reverse complement strand
TCTTAACAACACAAGAGAACATGGACTTCTACAAGTCCAATACCGGCATGGAACTCTACCAAAGAGCCAACAAAAGGTGTAGTTAAGTTCTTCAACCCTGATTCTTCATTGCTTGAGGCAAACTCTTGCCACATGACCAACTTCACCGCACACGAAACAAGATTTCGAAGGAGGAACCGATACCGTGCACTGCGAACGAAAATGACCCGTCTGACGACACTTATGACACACAATGTGGGAGACAGAAGCAACTCCCGGCTTACGCGACGAAGAAGACGAACCACCACTTTGACGATTGCACGATGACCCTGCTTGGTCATGGCATCGCTTCTTACCAACACTCCCGGATGAATCCGAGCTCTTACAAGCAACGCGAGGAGGGGACTCAACTCTAGAAGTAGTCCTCAATTGAATAAGGCACAGCTCCACTACTCTGGCACTCTCTAGCAAATAAGCATAACTCTGAATATGCTGACCCACAATGAATGGTTGAATCGAGGGATGCAAACCTCTTTCGAATCTTCTACATTTGTGACTTTCTGATCGGATCAACTCCAAAGCGAAACGCGACAAGGAATGGAACTTAGAGGCATACTGAGTGACCGTCATGTCACCTTGCATCAATTTCTCGAACTGTAGACCCATCGCCTCACGACAAGAATTTGAAAATACTGTGCATCAAACACAGCGTCAAACTAAACCCAAGACATACCCTTTGAAGAAGAGGAACTTGGTGCTCCATCACTTTGTGTTAAAGAATCCCACCACACACCAGCCTCACCGATCAACTGAAAAGTCGCCAAGGACACTCGAACGGAGTCTTCAGTAATTTCTAATGCCTCTAGAACTTTGCGAATCTCAACAAGCCAATGATTTGCCTTCAATGGATCTCCGGAACCATCAAACTGAGGAGGATTAAAATGAAGAAAATCTCTAACCATCTGCGAAGAACGATTTCTCTCGTTACCCAACAACGAATCCGACTCGCGACCACACGCGACAATGGCTGTTGCCAAACTCTCGACCAACCGATCGAACTACAACTGAACTCCATCTCCAAGAACAACTCCAGGAGTAGGGACACCACGACGATTCCGATTCACCGCACGGTTAGGAGCCATTGAAATACTGGCACAAAGAACAATCAACGTCACTATAAGAGAATATTCGCATTGCGATGGAAAAGAGTGAATACAACTCTTAAAAACGTGTAGATTTTCCAAAGAGGCAAAGGACCCAAAATGGTCACCAACATCAAATCACACGAGAATTTGGGAACACAAAGCCAAACCGCAATAGGAATAGGAAGAACAATCCTCATTTTACCCGAAGATGCACAAATGGAAGCCTTAATGAATCACTCAACCACAAGACGAAACCAAACTTATGCCTCAAAAGGAGAAAACCAACAAGTCTCAAAAACATCATTCTTCCAAAGTCATGACTTTCCACTACACATTCACAAAGGGAGAGTTCTAAAACTCAACAAAACTTAAGAAATCCACAAGACAACCAAGAATTTGTGCCTCAAGACAAAAGACAACAAGTTTCAAGACCTCATATCGCACCACAAAACATAATCTCCACTATACATCCACAAGGAGATTCTCAATCAACTGAACAACGGGAAATACACCACAAATCTCAAGGAAACTAGGCACCCAAGAACATAACTTCTAACACATCTCTAGCTTCACGGGGAGGAATAATACACATCTCCCAACAATCTAAGGATACTCAACAATCCAAGAAGGAGTCGAAACGACACAAGAGACTCTAAGGAAGTAAACCCAAGGCAAACGGTGCTCCAAGGCACACGAGAGTGATTATATCAATCGTAATGAACCTAGGAATCCATGGAGACTAGGTGTCTCCCCACGGTCCGAAGGTATTCAAACTGAAAGCTCTGATACCAACTGTAACACCTCGTGTTTTTAAATAAAACTTTTCCAACATATTTTATTTGAAATACAATAAACACAACACTGGGGAGTTAATAGTCACTATACAGTAGCATTGCAGTTGAAGTTCTCATTACATTAACCTTGATACAATGTACAAACTGAAAGAGCACAAGAAAGGAAGTACAACCGAACTACTCGCTATAAACTGTAAAGAGAAAGTACACTACAACCGTAAAACAACCTGAAAGCTGAAGAGAGAGTACAACAGCAAAAGGAGAGCCAAGACTGCAGCTCCAAAGGAACCAACTGGCAGTACAAGCTCCAAGTCACCCTGCAAGATAAACCCTGTAGTACAATCCTGGAAAAGAGAGAGAAAGGAGGGTCTGAGCAAAACACGACTTAGTGCGGTAACAACTAACGACTACAAAGCATGTACGAGCGCATGCGACCCTATGTGCCACAAGCAAAGGTATGTCAAGTCAAGGAGAGGCATACACACACACCCAAGTAATGTGAGACTCAGAGTATCTCCAAGGTCAAACAAGTAGAGTGCCACCCGAACTAACCTACGTCTCCAACGTAAACACTATCACAAGGGACCTCTACTAAGGGACATGCGAACCTCGATATGCAATCATACATACCCTCAACCCAAACCACGGTCAAGACACAACCAACACCTACAATCACTCGCAATGAACCCAACGTCAAGTCCTCTCATCGTTTCCATCATTCCCGTGTTCATTGGTAACATTTTGGATTCACATGATTATAGTTAATATTGAATATTGGATTTACACATTTCATCATTTCCCCACCTTGGCTCACCCAAGGGGCACAACCGCATTACCATCACAAGGTTATCATTTTATTCCAATATTCTTCTCCGGTCGACTCCTAAATAAGCGAGTCTCCAAATAATTTCTGGTCGACTCCTAAACAAGTGAGTCTCCAATCTCCCCTAGACAAGGGCGAGTAAACCACATGTGTTAAGATTTTCTCCAGGATCCTGCCTGCCAACATATCCAGTATATTCCGAGACTTTCGGGAACTCGTATCTCCCACCTATGGCCAAAGGATTTTATTTCTAAATCATCACCCGTCAATGATATCTAGTGATTCCGCGACTTCAAGGGAACGCGTATCTCCCACTTAACACGACAAACGGACTTGGGCATGAACCATCCAAGTCAAACCACACTTTACACTTCTTTACATCATTGGTGAAATCTCAGGTGAGTGATGATTGATTCCCAAGGGTGGTCCTCGTGGGATCCATCCCTCGTATTGAATGTTCATTTCATTTGTTGGATATTTTACTTTGCAAGTCGATTTACCACCTTCCCATAATTCCACAATCCCCTCAAGAGTAGGGTCTAAACCCAACTTTCAACCTCACATCATCATTATACCAAGGGAAGTCATATTGATCACATCACTATATCACTAGTACCCGAGAAGGCCACAACACTCACTTACACAAGGATTTCCAAGACCAACACCAATTCTCTAGAACGTTTGCCGCAAGTACCAACAAGGGGAAAATCCCCACTCCATCACAATTCACTCTCTCAAGCTACCGTCATGACCCAAGTAAGTCGAATATATCACTAAGCAATCATCACGATAATTCACCCTATCAACACACCAAAATTCCACTTCAAAACCCTTTCGGGCATTTCATCAAACACTTGGCGCATATACGATTTTAAGAGGTAATTCTCAATAGGTAAGTTAAACTTTCCACCTCTATACCACTTCAACACCAACACAATTTCCCTAGGCTAGTCCGACACCAATTAACCGAATGACAACCTCGCGACTACGCACCCAACGCCACGAATCGACTATGAATGATACGACTACGCATAAGGGAAATTAACAATCGATACGATGAAACATGAAATGGAAATACGCACACCCATGCACGCAATGTAGAAGTTAAGAGTTACCCACCGGAGAGTCGCCGGAAAAGTTCACCGGAGAATGTCCACACGGTCTGAACCCGTCAATGCGTAGCCCTCGTCGCAACCTACAAGGTTTCACCATTAGAAAATGGAGGAGAGCAACCTTAGGAACAAGAGAGGAAGAGACATACCGTTCCAAGATGATCTAAACCCATTAATGCGAAGCTCTCGATGCGCTCATCGACGTTTACGAAGGAACCGAACTTTGATTCTCCATGGATCTTCCCAAAATCAAGAGAGAAAGGAGAGGGAAAGAAGAGGGAGGTAGAGAGAGATGATATTCTGCAGAAAATGGGGCCAAGAATGCCCTAAAGTTGACCACAAACATTTATATAGGACCCCACGCGAAAAGACGAGATTACCCTTAGTGATTGCCCGAAAAACAGCTGCTGCACCGGTGCAAGTCTAAGCTGCACCGATGCAGCCCTTACAAAAAATGGACCAGATGTGCTGTGCATTGGTTCTGCACTGATGCAAGGGGGACCTGCACCGATGCAACACAAAGTTGCACTGATGCAACTGAAGCTTCAAGGGACCAGAGCTTCTACGCATCGATTCTGCACCGATGCAAAACCTAATGGGCTCCCTGCACCGATGCACCTCATGGCTGCACCGATGCAGCTTGCCCCAAAAGTGAAAAGTTGATAGAAAGAGGGTTCCAAACCACCCTAATGTGTCGTGAACCCAAACCAAGCGATACAAATAGGTTCAACGGAATTCCCAAATGATATCTTCACACTCAAATACGATCAAATGGACTTGATTTCCACCCAAGGACCACTTTTTGCCGGAATTCTAAGAGATATAATTTCTAAAACGGGTACAAGTCGCGCTAAAATTTGCGGAGTGTTACACTTCCCGACATGATTTTATCATGCTGCTCTTCACGGTACTAGTGTCTTAAGGAGCGACCCCAAATAGAGAGATGATGTGATATCACCCAATGATCATCTGGTCATGATCCCGCCCTTATCACTCCACTCCACCAGTTTCAGATCCAGCCCCTGGCGTCAAGCTAACCATGTCACCATTCATGCCATTCAATCATAAAACATCTTTCCAGTTTGTCAATCAATGGTAATAAAAGTGTGCATGTCATTTTGTTTTGGTTTGAAAGATAAACAAAATATGGTAGAATGCTTAATAGCACAAATCCTACATTTCTCAAATGTTAGCATGCTTTAAATATATATGAGTAAAACTATAGAGATTCACTTGATTCACGTGATTTTGATTGACTTACTTGACTTTGTTTTTTCCACAACTTTATCCTGCATTTTTTAATAAGAGATGTTACTAATCTTCTACCGCCGAACCGAGTTGTCGAGCTCCTTGGACGTAGGCCTACTGTTTGGAGAATAGTGGCCGATTGCTCATTCATCCGAAGGTCAGGTTGAGGATAAGGCTGATAGCCTTTAAACTAGGCTGGAGGCAGTCTGTTCATTCAAGATGACCTTAAGGCTTACTTGTCTAAATAGGCCAAAGGGTGCACTGGCCGAACATAGATTGGCCGATCTTACTACAAGCCGAAGGGCTTCTTGGCCGGAGGCTCATTTGCGAAGCTACCGAAGCACGGAAGGTATTGCTGGGAAATATTTTTAAGGCTTTTGCCGAGCAGCCGAGCAGAGGGCTATTGGTCCAATAGTGAGTTGAGGCTTCTCAATGTTGAATGGGAATACCATGTTTTGTGCGACATCAATCGAAACAAGCTGAGCACAATGGGAGTGCGGGAAAAAAGTATTCTAGACTGTTAATGGGTCAAAATAGGTCGAAATATGATATCAAGTATTTCTGGACAATTTCCCTCTCAGTCTGAAGCTCAGTCGAGTACAAATGGTCAAAGCATTCAAAGAACGGACTGACATTTCTGACGAGCAGAAGCTACTCGACCGTAGGAGTAGCAAGGGATAACTTATTCTGAGTGAAGAGTGTCCGGAGTGGGTTTGATGAGCAGAGAGAAGCTCCGCTGAGTTGTTCTGGTCATTTCAAGTTTGTACCGGGCAACAATGGCTTACCGGACACTAATCAACTGTATTTTTTAGTGCGGCTAAGTGTTGGCTAGACAGAAGCAAGTATGGATGAACACTAATGATTTTAAAAGGAACAAGTTACTGCCGAGCACAAGTGCTTCAGTCTTGTGGGAGGTCGGCATCAAGCTAGTGTGTTATTCTGATTAGTTAGTTATTCAAAACAGACCTTGGCCAAGCTGAATGAAGCTCTGTTGGACAATAGAAGGTCCGGTGAGCACTAGGATGTGTGGCAAGGACCTTTGGTGGTCCTGTCGAGTGGATCTCTATGCGGTCGACAATTGAATAGATCTTCCGAATAGTGGGAATGGACTTGTCTTCTTTGGGTAGTGAACTGCTGAGCATTGGAGGCTTGCCAAAGGGATTGCCGAGCTGAATTGAGGGAAGGGACTTCTCGGGAAAGGGTTGATGAGCACCCTTGATTTGAACGGAGGTTTATCGGACGGAGAGAAATTAGGGAGAGCAATGAATGTTTTCCAGAGGGGTTGGTGTTCGAAATGAATGCACAAGGTTTTCTTTATATAAGCCAAGAGGGGTTGGTGAGCCTCATTAATGCAGCATTAAATGGCTGCCCAGTCTGCCGAGCTGCTGAGTAGTACAGCCAATGACAGCCCTTCTTCCACCTGACCGGCCACCCGACCAGCCACCTGACTCCCACCGTTTGACACTGTAGACCTGACATTGCTATAGCTTTTAGCCGCTCAGCCGCTGATAGGTCGGCTGACGTGGTCGACCAACTGCGCTCGACTACCACTATTTTCCAAACTTTGCGAATTTGTCCCATTCTTCCTATTTTCATTAATTTACCCCCAATTTTCACTATTCCTAGTGTTTTTAAACCTCAAAGTTTATTTTAATGCTCTATTAGGCTTCAAATAATTTCTGAAAAATCCCTCAAAATTCCATAAATTATATTTAAAATCTATAAACGTATTTTGGGTATTATTTATTGGGTTGGGGCCTTATACACACACACTCTCTCTCTGTATGAAGAATATTAGGAATGGATGCCAAAGATCGAACCTTTAACCCTAAAGCATGATTTGGGGTGTTTCAAAATGAATTGGGAGCAAAAATACGAGTTTTCCCTTAATTTTTCGCACAAAAGCGACAACCTTGTTTGGACGAGCCGAAGCTTTGGCCAAACGACCCCCTCGTCCGGACATCCAAGACCCTTGGTCCAGATGAACCCACTGTTGAACCGAAAAAATTGGGTTCTGTCTCTTTCGTCTAGATGACCACTTACCTGGTCCATACGAGCATTGCTAGTGAACAAGAATTAGTCTCTCCCACTCTCATCCGGATGACGGACGAGCATCCCAGAAAATGCCCAGATTCAATCTTTTTCACTACCTTTCGCCTCAAACCCAACCTAAAACATTTCCTCATCAATCTAAACACCAAAAGACATTAAGAACTCCACCAAAAATACCTCTAAACCTATTACGAGGATACAACACCTAACCTCAATTAAATTCGACTACCTTACCATCATTCTCAAATAAGATAGGCTTCAAATACCAATAAAAATCAACCTCTTACTCGATATCCTAGATATCGAATGACCCCAACACATCGATCCTCGACCTTCCCGAGTCTCTTCTAAGACTTCCAAACAACTCCTCACATTTAAGGCCATCAACACCATCTCTAACCATAAGAGTTCTATCTTTCTACTTGATGACTTACAAAACACTGAGGACATCCACTAAACACGCGAATCTAACAAAACCATGCTTCATTATGCAACACATCATATTTCTCGCATTGAAAATATATACGATTCAACACCCTTTCTACCTCGCATTTCACCACTTGCATGTTAATATCTATAAACATGCAACCCTTTATATTAGCATAAATATGAAATCACCCTTAATAATTCATTTAATAGAATTTAATTAGGATGGGTGTTACAACTCTCCCCCTCTTAATAGGATTTCAGAATAATTCATTTAATAGAATTTAATTAGGAGGGGTGTTACAACTCTCCCCCTCTTAATAGGATTTCGTCCCCGAAATCAAAATTGAAAGATTTTACACCTTTTTCAAAATACAACAAAACCATCCTCGCATGATACACGAAACAATCATTTTTTTCAAACTTTTATCCAAAACAACACTCTCTACTCCGACATTCCGAAGAAGATCATGTTTTCCAATTGATTCCCAAGACATCTAATCTGAAGGAATGTTAGCTAGGCGTCCTTCAAAATAGACCTCAAGGCAATCGACTGGTATCACACAATTATCTCGGAATCTCGCAACTAATTACTACCCAATACCTGAGGATAAAACTTCCAAGTCACATCCATAACACACTTACTCAGAAACAAACTCGTACAAGAGTAATGGATTACATCTTTTTCAACACCACTATCATAATTTATAGCATGAAAATCACATTCATACAATTTTCCTCTTTCATTCACCCTTCACACAAAATCACCTTTGTTTATTAACTTAGAACATGCATAACACATCATGCTATAGTTGCCACACCATCACATAAATGCACGATACAAGAGCTTACATGATCACATTTCAATTCTATAACACCTTACTCACCCTTCCGAACTTGGTATGAAGTTTGTCGTTAAATCCACTTTACCTTCACCTTTTAAAATCACACCATCATGGTTATTTCTTTTCTCATTCAACTCAACCACTTAATTGCAAGTATTTTTCCCATGGATTTTCTAACATCTCTTTTTAAATGAACTCAAAATGAGCATATGCAACATGTTCTCATGATTTCATATACTTTTATATAGATGAACATCTCATGCTTTATGACTAAAAATCACCTTCCACATACTTTCCACATCATGAACATATTGCAATTTATCGCAACACAAAATCATATGAGAGAGTAGACATGCACTATAAGAATCTGTCTAACAACCTCACAAAACCTTGTTAACACAACATACTCATTTGATGCAACTAAATCCCGCATTTAGATAACATTTTACAATCACATAGCAACCATCTACATGCCAATTTCTATGTTAATTTTTTTTCTAAACATGCTTGCCACACCACTCTTTCCACTACTCCATGCTAACTAAATTATTTATTTACCACTAGCATCTGTGTAAGAAATCACAAGAATGTCGCAAAATAGTTGCATTTAAAATGAAACATATTTCCAGACAAGAGTGTCGAACATAAAAAAATATACCTGCAGCACCCTTTAGTGACTCATGCACTTCCCGCAATACAAAACAAGCATCCTTTCAGAACCCGAAGCAACATTCTTCCCCTTTTCATTTCTGGTCAACACTCCTCCCACCGCTTCCTCGGTCATTATCTGACATTAATGACATTGGGGCGCTATGTGCCCCTTCTCGTTGAAACTAAACATACAACATCCCTCACATCATTACGACAATCTCTCACCTTATGATTTCCTGACCCGCACCTAAAAAAATGACGAGCCACTCTCTGATTATTAACTATTAATTGTTGACTTCCACCTTTCTCCTTTCTCTCACCACAACATTTTCCCAAACTATTTCCACTATTACTCTTCACCTTTTGTTCCACACCACTATTTGCATTAGCAACACTTGACTTCTTAAAATCCGAAAACTCCAATCTATTCCATTTAATTCCGCGATGATGCTCAGCCGTTCCACTAATATCCTTTCCAAATCTCCTAGCCATATTCACCAAATCTGCATAATTTCGCTCTCGATATGAAATCAATCTAGACTTTAAGCTAGTCACCAAACCCATCCAAAATCTTCTACACTTCTTCTCATCCTCATTCACCAACTCTAAAGCAAACATTGACAACTCTGTAAATTTTGCTTCATACTCGGCTACACTCATCTCCCATTGTTTAAAATTTATGAACACCGCCTCTTGTTCAAATCTATAATTTTATAAATAAAAGTGATCATTAAAAATTTGAACAAACAAATCCCAAAAAATCACCATTGGCACAACAGGAGCTACTCCCAGTAATAATTCTGGTAACTTTCGTTTAATGCCCTCCAACCAATTTTGAGTCTCACCCTACAAACTATAAGATGCTAACATCACCTTTTGCCCATCACTCACCCTCATGACCTCAAAGTCCTCTGTATGTTTTTAAGCCAGTTTTCTATATCTCTAGGCAACACTAATCCTCAAAAAATAGATGAATTTAACCTTCGAAATTCTTTTATTAATTTAAAATTTGCATTCCTGCCCACTGCCTGTCCCACTAGTACCTCCACATAACCAGTCAAAGTTGCGATTAGACGATCCATATTTTCCATTTTGATTGCTTTCCATGAACTGGTTGCTGAATATCCTTGACCTCAATCTGTTGCAACAACATACACCACAACATCAAATACAACCATTAGTAAACAAGTGTTAGTGACGCCCAAGTTCTATTACTTGACTCACCAACAACTAACATACTAGACTGTCACATACTCAACTCAACAAATCACCACTTGACAATATGTCCTCAAAACAAACTCGACCCAGCTACCACAACTCAAACAGAAACCTCTGCACTCACAATCACCTAGGGTCCACTACTAACAATCACCACTACTCATCACGTCACCTCAAATCACTCACACCTCAAGTGCAACACCACTTTGATTATAGCCCAAACACAAGATCTATAACCTAGAGCTTTGATACCAAGATGTAAAATCCCAAACCAAATAAACCTTTAGTTTTAGAAATAAAGAACGTCTCTTGCTGAAAATTTCCAAATTATTTTAACCTCAACACACCACAAGCCATGAATGCTAAATAAACAAAACCAAACCCAAGTTATTTCCTTCAAACCAAGAACAACTAAAATTTCTTCGCAAATTTACACCACAGTAGAAGAATAGCTAATAAACATGGATACATCTCGACAAAGATGAACTCCCAACTGAATATACTACCAACTAACAAGCAAACAACTCCAACGCCAAAAGGGACTAGAATAAAACTAGCAATGCAAACCATCTGCCAACTCCTCTGCTAGCTCCAACCAAGCTTAACCCTCAACTCCAAGCAACTGTAGTGGACCCGAACAAGCCACCTCAATAGGAATTTCCAAGAAAATAAAAGAAAGACAAATACAAGAAAATTCAATAGTTTGTTAGATATGGACAGTTATACATATGGCTAAACAAAACTCCAATAATAGAATAGAAATCTAAAGCACAAACCACAATCACCGTAGAATATAAAACGGATGCTAACTGCTAAAATTCATAGAATATGACCCAAAACACCATAATAAGTGACACAGAATACAACGTGATGCACTAACCACAAGTACCCAAGAGATATAATTTAATGCACAACAACATGCACTCACAGAATATATTCTGATTTTCACCCTTTTTATTTAATTTCCACAATTACCAAAATATAACTCTAACTCAAATGTCATAGTACAATGTGAAGACTTCTAGCTATGACACAAACCACACTTAACATTTTTGCCACCTTTTAATTCATACCAATTTGGTTTTAGACAAACACACATACCACTTTGCACATTTTTACACCCCTGCAATTATCTCTTTCCATTTAATACACTACTTTAACCATTTTATGCACACTAACATACATATGTGCAAATCAACACTTTCCAACGATATACAAATCAATGCATACACAATATGTCCCTTTTATGGGGCTTAACCACACATCATGCAAGAATCACCATTCTACTTATCCATACACTTTATTCTCTTTTTGTGTACCATTATACTCATACGATGTTTATGCTCACATGTAACTTTTACATCTTTATACCTTTTCGTATTCACATCTTTAAGGCTTACACCTTTACAAGTCAACACACGCATAGATTTATTAGAAATGGCATGATTTCCCATCTCTATGCATAAAGTGGCATCATTCCCAGCTCTGAAATCAAAAGGTACCAAGCCCAGCTTTTGAAAATAGTTTGGCATCTAGCCTATCTCTTTATATAATAATGGCGATACACTCAGCTCTTTAAATACATTGGCATTACGCTCAGCTCTTAAATAAAATAGCAATTTGCCTAGCTATGAAAGTATTTTGGCATTATTCCCAGCTTTGTGAACGACATCATACATTTCCACCGTTTGTTTACAACTTTCATACTTCACCCAATGCATTCACCATGCATATTATCATGAAAATCAAAGCACAACTCATGACACTTAATTTCATAACCACATCTCATAAAATACATGCATCCAATATGCAAATCTATGCACCATAATATGTTGATGATCATTTCTCATATTTTGACTGAATCATGCAAATAACACACACACGCATCATTACTATATTTCATACCATGGTCTCACACATAACTGAGTCATTTATTATTTGAGTTATCCAAGATTTTCCTTACTTATTACCCATGACATACACATACATATATTTTTCTTGAGTTAATCTATATTACAATACAGTTCATGTTCCAGTCATATTTTATAAGTATCCTAATCATATCCCAATTATACATACCCAAAACATATAGAGAACCATTGGATTCGACTGATATCAAACCCACAACCACTCTCTAAAACTTGATGTTTCGTCCATCCAAAACTTAAAGTAGAAAACTTTCAAACTTCGAGACACACAACACACGAGCTTTCTTTCTCGATACACACAAATTGTATCAGCATGCAAACTTTATTCATTAATACGGCACGCGAGCTTTCTCCCTTCTCTCCAATCTTAGCAAATCAACCGCATCATTCCCCACTCTATCGCCCAAATCCCTTCTCTCCAACGACCAACTTTGCGTCAATTGTCAGGAAAATCCCTTATTTCAAATCTCAGCAAATCAACCGCCCACCCCCATTCTGTTGCCCAAATCCCTCTCTCCAATGACCATCTTTGCGTCGTACGATGTTTGAAGCCTAGAGACCGGCAACCACCAGAGCCCATACAAATTGGCACCGAGAATGAGTGAGAAGAGCTCGACTTTCTATTGTTGTTGTTGTTTGGAAGTCAAAACCCTCTTTGAGCGGTGTCTGTAACCCTATTGTGCACTACACGATCTGAATAGAGGCACCAACTTTCCCACCGGCCAACAACTCGCCCATCGACCACAAACTTGCACACACCACTGATCCTATCAACCACAGAGAACCGCCACCCGCAATTGCCCCCTCTCCCCTCTCCATCATTTTCGTTTCATTCCTTCCCCCCACGTCCCCCGACAAGGTAACCCCCACGTCTCTCTCTGTGTAATTTCGGTCACAGTACCCTCTTTCTATAACTCTATCAAATTTTTTAGTCTTCATAATTTCTCTCGCTGGGTTGAACTTGCTTCAGGTACTCTTATTAAACAAGAAGGTTGGTTTGTTGGCAAATCAAAAACTTTAATGTGTCTCATTGATTTTACGTCTCTGCATTGTGATTTGGGAATTTGCTGATTTTTATGAAGTTGATGAAGCTTTCATGGCCCAAGTCCCTGGTCCAAAAATGGTTCAATAGGAAGAGTAGAACCGAGGACTTCCACATAGACGATGATGTATATAAAGGTCCTTTTTTTATTGTCTTTATCAAATTTATATAAACAAATCTAGCTTAGGGATGTGAAGTAGAAACTATTGGATTTTACATTTAGCAACAAAAAAACTTATTTTTTCTCTGCAACTTCTTCACTATTTAGTTGTTGCTTATCCATGTCAAAAACACTTGGATTGTAATGGGGTTTGACTTTCTATGTACAGTTCCAAATCTGCCTTTCACCTGTATTTTTTTCAAGAACCATGTAGATTGTTTGAAATTGTGTTTCTTCTGAGGAAAAAAATTAGATTTTACATATTTTAAGAAATAGCATTGTTCAGGAAGAATCTTTACATTAATATAGGGATGTCTTATTTTCTTTACTCTCGCTACTATCGGATGGGCTTTTGCTTCTTATTGATTGGTGCTAGTTATTTCTTGT
>NMUG010004508.1:0-13812 GCA_002855965.1 Monotropa hypopitys | reverse complement strand
GAAGGAATTTGCGGGATGGCATCGAGCAATGGTAAAATTATTTTTACTTGTTTGAATACCTCAATGACTTGATCATTGGTAGCACCTTTTTTCGAAAAGGAGAAGGTGCATTGAGGCATTCAGGAAAAGGTGCCTTCGGAATGTATGATGGGACTTCTTTAGAGTCCGAAGATGATGGAGAAGCCGAGGCAATTTCCTTCCCTTTTGACACCACAACATTGGACCCTTGAGATGGAGACTTCGTCTCTTTGGCTTTGGGGTCCTTGGGAGTAGTGTCGATTTGTTTTCCGCTCCGAAGGGTAGTGATAGATTGGACTTGCTCATGATGAGTTGAGTCCTCTATTTGATGCACACCCCTAGAACTAGAAACAGATTGGCTAGGCAATTTCCCTTCTTCCCGTCTACTCAATTGACTTGCTAGTTGTCCCACTTGGGCTTCTAGATTTGACATTGATTGGGTTTGTGAGTGGGCAAGTTGAGTAAGCAACTGGATCTGTTTTGCTTGTGCTTCAAAGGTGGTTAAAGCCTTTTGAAGTGTTTCTTTCATATCAAGATCCGACTGAATATGGGAAGGGGTTTCCGAATGGTATGGAGGTGGTGGTAGAATGTATTGCCCCCTCTATGGATTGGCATATTGCTCTTGGCCTTGTGGTCGCCATGAAAAATTTGGATGATTCTTCCACCCAGGGTTGTAGGTGTTAGAATATGGATCATTTGGTTGGCGACCAAAGCCTTGAGCAGCATTAACTTGCTCTTCATGGGTTGGGTGTTGGGGTGCTAAGTAGCACTCCGTGACAGTGTGTCCCGGATGAGCACAGAGTTGGCAAACTTCAACGATGGTAGAAGGCTGCGTGGACTGGAATGGACTCTGGCCTAAAGCTAACAGACTGTCAACCTTTTTGGCCAAAGAGTCAACTTTTATGCCCAAGTCCAAGTGTTGGTCCACTTGGTACACACCTCGTGGTTTGCTTGAGGTGGTTGTGGACCGATCATTAGGCATACGAGAGTCTTGGTGGTGCCGTGAATTTTCAGCAAAGTGTTCAAAAATTTCCCACCCCTCGTTTTCACTTTTGCGCAAAAATATACCACCACACGATGCGTCAATCATGTGGCGATGTGTTTCATTCAAGCCATAGTAAAAATTTTGTACCAATTGCCATTTTGGGACTTCGTGATGAGGGCACTTTCTGGTAAGATCAATCAATCTGTCCCAAGTTTCATGGAATTGTTCATTCTCCATTTGAGTGAAATTCATTAATGCACGACGGATTTGGTTAGTCTTTCCAATTGGAAAATATTTTTTTAAAAACTCTTGTTGTCATTAACCCCACGTAGTGATGCTTCCCGGTGTTAAAGTTTGAAGCCACTATTTAGCTCTATCCTTTAAAGAAAAAGGGAAGAGCTTCAACCGGAGAGCATCATCCGTGAAGTGTAAAATCCGCACCGTGGAACAGATATCCATAAACTCGGTAAGATGTGCGTAAGGATCCTCGTTTTCACGCCCATGGAAATTTGGCAATAAATTTAAAAGAGTGGGCTTGATTTCATAATGAGTGGCCCTCGGGACAGGTTGCCTAACAGCGTTTGGGTCCAAAAGTGGACCAGGTGCAAAATAATCCCCGAGGGCTGGTTGTGGTTGCCTGATGGCACCGGCAAGTGCTGGTGGTTCTTGCAAATCACCCACGGCAACAGGTATTTCATTGTTGTTGTCACCGATTGGGTTGGCATTGTTTTCAATGTTTTCAGCCATTGGAGTCAGAGATTGACTCTTAATTTTGGAACGGTTTGTTCTGGCTGTTCTTTCAAGTTCAAAGTTGATGGTTTCGAGCTCGGACCGTAAAGATCGGCGACCAAGCATACAATGTAAAGTATAACTTATAAAAATCACTTACAGAGCTCCTTGAATGAAGTCAATAATTCCTTCTTAGAACTGCAAGTAACCTCTACAAGTTCCCTACAATCTTCACGAAACCACAAGCATAACACTGACAAAAATAAACAAAGCAAAGAAAAAGAGACGATAAAGAAAATAAAACTGCAAACTATCAAGAGAAACAAAATCTAACTAAGGAAACCGTTTGACCTTCCCCGACAACGGCGCCAAAATTTGATCGCTGTCGTGCGCGAGTCAAAAATAATATTTATAACCGATTATTAACACTACTGTATAGTAGTGGCAAGTCGGGTCGATCACAAGGAAGGTGGAATGGTTTCTTTTAATTAGATTAAAACTTCCTAAATTAGTTTGGTAAAAAGAGAAGAATTTGATTGTTTGGATGTTTTGACTTAAAACTACTAATGAAAGTGAATTACGATATTACTAAATTAATTGGAAAACTAATCTAGGATCACGAATCTACTCTACCCGTAGTATTGTAAGTTGACGATACAAGCCATTATTTGGTTCAAACAATCCACAGTATGTGTCACTCATACGGGATTCAATCAAGAAAATGATTGCGTATCGTTGAACAGCATGGGGTATCGCCACTTGGCACGATCCGTCTTACAAGCACGATCCATCTCATGCGGCACGGACCGTCTAATAGCACGGATCGTCTTATGGTGCATAACCCATCTTATTCATCCAATAGCAACTAATGAATATCATTGCATGAACAAGAATTAAATTGAAAGCATTGAATCAAATATATAAATATCTCAAGTTCATACAATCAACCAAATAATCCACAGAAATACCTACAATACATTGGGTGAGAGCATCATCGATCACCTAGAGGCGGAACCTAGCCGACCATGGAGATGGCGGCCATGGATGGAGGAGAAGAAGAAGAGAGGAAGAAGAGAACTCTCCAAACCCTAGCCTCCAAAAGGATTACCAACCAAAGATAGATTAGAGATCCCTAATTGAGCCTAAAACACTTGTATATACACTACATCTCCTTACTAATCCCCTAAATGCCCTTAATGAAGGGTAAAGTCGTCCAAACTCAGCCATAGCTTATAAGAATCCCGCCTGTCAGCTTTTCATTCCGCGTAGCAGCGCTACCGGTTACGCTGATATTGAGCGTAACCGGTTACGGTTCTAGTCTTCTTGATTTCTACCGGCTGTGCGCTACCGGTTGCGCATGGGTCCGCAACCGGTTACCATGATCTCAGTGGTTTGCTCATTTTACTTTGCCTGCAGACCTGTAAGCTCAGTGCTACCGGTTACGCTGATATTGGGCGTAACCGGTTACGGGTTGCCAATATGCTTTCTTCTTTCTTTCTTTTCTTTGTTCTTTGGACTACTTTTTAGGTTTTTGGCCTTTTTCAACATTGCTCAACTCTTCATCTTCTTTGAAACACTGCATCAACTTCATTCCTTTGACCTTGCTTGGTCCAATTAAACATTATTAGCACATATCCGGCTAAATTCTTGGAAAACCAACTTTGCTCCACAATACCATAATGTTTATTAGATAACGGCTTTAGGACTAACAACTTGTATAATTAAGGCATACAAATAGGTATGTTAGCATACCTATCAATAACCATGTACAACAATGCCTCAACTAAAAGAAAAGGCCAAAAGAGAATTTTATAAGATAATCACGTACAAGGTGGCCAACAGAAAACAAAAGAAGTATAGTACTGAAAAAGTAAAGCAACCTGCCACTACAGTCCACTATAGCCCAAGTCCTGTGAAGGATCTGGCAGCTACTCCAAGTCAAGGAGACAAGGTCCTACAAAAGTAGAGGGTTAGGCACCACCACCTGGTAGAGATAATCTATCTCCTAACGTCTATAATATTGGGGTGCAAGTGTGTGACAATGCAAGGAATGTAGATGATGCAATGCAATGGATCTCAAAACCCTTTTTAAAGTAGTAAGACACTTATGTTTGACCAAGACTCGAAAAAAGAGAACAAGTATATCCAACATTTTCCAAATGTTTACCTAGAAAAGGTAAAAGGGAATTGTGTCCAAGTGTCGCAACCCACACTACTTAAAAGACTCATTTTCCGTTATTCAAATGTGTTCTAGTTCTCGTTTATTTCCAAGATTCACTTGTTATTTTAATTCCGCACCTTATAAAACAATACGGGCATATCAATCAATAGATAGAGTTTCGGCTAATTCCAATCTAAGGGCTCATCAACCGTTAGACGTATAATTCCTAGTGATTCCCCGGCATGCCAGGAATGGTCAGACAACCCTCCATTGCATAATGTCGTGGGTGCTCGCAGTAGCCACCCAAGGTATCCCAACTACCCACATAATGATAGCCAACTCAATTTCCTCATATAGAGTTAAGTGTCACTTTTTTTATTTTATTCAATCATTCCATGCGACCTAGGGAAGACAACCTCCTAGTCGACGTGTCATCCCAAATGTGAATTTCCTTCTATCATTTCCAAAACATTTCCGTTTTATTCCTAAAATATGCTGCTCGTTCACAAAACCCTTCTTTTGTTCGATTTATTAAGAAAACGTATCAACACAACATTTAATGTACGATTACCCAAGAGGGTCCCAAACAAGTCACCTTTCCCCAATTTGATTTTACAAATGATGACGACGTATTTTACACAAAATTGAGGCTTTTCGAAATTAGACTAGAAATCGAACAATTGACTTCCTATGGAATTCATAGAGACCCTAGACAATACCCACATCTGATCAATTTATGCGAACGACGACACGCGAACGATGATTTTGCACAATGCTCAAAACTATGAATTTAAGTACGATCGCAAAGGGGGAAGTAAGAACGCCGATATTACAAATGAGAGGGATATGAAAACTCTACCTCGATCGGAGCTCTGGTGACGCTCGCCAGAAAACTTCACCGGAAAACCTCCATGGCCAGCGTGAACCGAGCCCGCCACTGCGAAGCTCTCACGATGCTCTACAATGTTTACAAAGATCAAAATCTTAGATGAGCAACCCAAAATCATGTAATGTAGAGAGAGAGAAAACCTAAGGTTTTGGAGAGAGGGGAGAACTCACCGAAATCGGACGATCCATGGCCACCCATGCGTAGAGGAGAAGGTGGGGATCGATGTTGAAGAAGCCCCAGAAGCTTAAATCCAAGGGGTTTGGTTGTTAGGGAAGAGAGAAGGGAGATAAGAGGGGAGGGCTTGAGAGAAAATTGGAAGAGAGAGAGAGAGAATGGGTTTGGTTCGGCCAAAAAGGGAGAAAATCGCATTTAAAACGCAACTCCCAGTTTCCTCGTCCGGACGGGAAACCCATCGTCCGGATGACAACCCTCCCTCATCCGGACGGACACCACCTCAGTCCGGACGAGACCTCCTGAAACAATTCCCCGAACCTGCTGCTCCCTCGTCCAGACGAGAGCAGTCTTGGTCCGGACGAGCCACCCACCCATGCTCCAAAACAACTCCAAAACATTCTCAGACCTTCCCAACACAACCCCGTACACTGCCTCAAAGTTCTAGACATCGACTAGACATTCCAAGATCATTCCCCAACCTTTCTTAAGCTTCTCGAACAAATTCGACACCCAACGAACGATTTCGATGACAACCGAATTAAATCCCAAAAAAACAATTTAATTAATTTTAATGGACGATGAGAGGATTACTAAATTTTCCGGAGTGTGACAAACTACCCTCCTTACAAAAATTTCGTCCTCGAAATTTCCAAGATAAAAGGACCGAGATACACCATCACGAGGAGAATAATACCCAAGACACATCCAACACGGATGGATCTACAACAAGAACAACGCCAAGAGAGATCCTCAACCGAAAGCAACTCCGTCCAATGAATACACAGCAACCATCGCAAGCCGAACATATCACCGAACTTTCTCAAAAGTGCAATAAGCCGAAATAAGAAGAACACTTCGCAACGCAAGCGACGACAAGATGGAACCGAAAACAAGCAAAAAAATCATCACGATAGAGTTAAGAACTTCCAAGAAATGGTTTCCGCACACCCATACATTCCCAAACCACTCGATCAAACAAGAAACGCCGATTTTCAAACAAGAAGTATGGTATGAGCACCAAACCACAAGAATATCGCCACAAAAAAGTTTCACATAAAGATCTTAGACGCGCCACAACACCAAAAGGATATGCCGGGTGGATACGCCGACACGTGAAAGACACGATTCGGATATGAGGATACGATACCGACATACGAATACTATACGGATACTCTGATTTTTGCCAAATATTTTCCGGAATTTTATGAAATGTAATGGAATGCTTTTCAACCACCACAAGGATGTCTACAACATCTACATCACCACAAACACGCGAAACAATCCAGAATTTGATTTCTGAACAAGATCGCAACAATCCAACCGATACGGGAGAGGATTCGAAAGCAAGACAAGCCACAAGGGATGGCCACACAACAACTGTGCCACTTGAAACACCCCAAACAACCACAATGCCACCAAAAGAAGAACTCAACAACCAAAATCTCACAAACCAGCCCACACACACCTAGCGCGGTACTAGAATGACTAAGAAGTTTGATTTGTGATGTGCTGGCCAGTCACCTTATCAAAACAATCTTTCATGGTCATTCCTACACCACATAACACGGACTACCAATACCGGTCATGACAAACATCACCACAATCCAAGTCAGTGTAGTCGACTTCAAATAGACACATATATTCTACCCTAACACTCACAACACAGCTGCACAACACAAAAATAAACTCATCTCACTGATCACACCAACCAAAATCCAATTCCATAGCACACTCTCAACAAGGCTCTAAAGGAGACAACATCCTAGAATGGAATTGTCCAAGCACAAATGGACACTGCGCCAATGGATACGACAACAATCCAGATTCACATAGAGACATGGCGAATAAGGATGAATGCACAAAGGCAACCCACAAGACATGAGTGCACGAAACAAGGATACGATTTCCGAAAACAAGCTCTATGAAGTAGATATTTCTCTACACGCAAGACGAACAACACATCACTACTACGACAAGCACTATGACATTAGACGTACCACTAACAGTCGACAAGAAGATGGCAAAATCCAGTCGCAATGTCCAGAGTAAGAAACGAGGAGCAAGAAGGTTTCCTGAACAATGCACTGCTTCCACAATTGCCAACAAGGAATAGGGGCGTCAACCCACACACCATCGGAGAACACGAAATTCTAGCGACGACTAGGATAAGGCATGAATGTACGCAACAACATTTCGAATAAGGATAGTAGAGACCATCGATCAAGTACACTGATCCTCGAGAGTAAAATAGGCCACAAGCAACCAAGGGACGACATCCACTCACCGATCCCGCAAAGGATTGAACAAGGAGGAATTCAACATTTCGAGAAAGAGAGACACATGGCCAACCACATTCCTCAACCAAGACAAAGAGAAAGAATTTCCCAAGCCATGATTCACTTCCTATAATCTCATACCAGAATGAGAAAGCAAACTCTAATTCTCATCTCCAAGTTCCGTGCGAAACACATGTTACCTCAAGCCATCAACCCAATTATTAATTTCTCCCAGATCCATGACCTCAACCAAATCCGCATCCCAAACTATAAGTCACCAAGCAAGATCACTACACTTCTATCTCTCACCCAAAACCATTTCCTCTCCACATTATCACCTAACAAGGCAAGAGACCCAAATACCACTTCTAGGAAGAACCACAAGGTAGTCATACATGCACTATCATATTCAACACTTCAAGAGAAAACCAAAATCCTCAACCCACTATTCCAACTCACAACACAACAACAACACCTCATCGAGCAAACACCAAGGCATCCCAAAAGTAGGTCTAACCCCTAAATCACCCAACAAACCCAATTGACCAACCGGGACAAAATCAGCACAAGATTATCTCCCAAGTCATTCCATCACCCAGACAACCAAGTAACCAAAATCATTGCGGGCCTACACAACCCAGCCCCTTTCCGGACAACCTCAAGTCTAAAACTCAATGCTTCCACAAGAATAAGATACCACACACGAACTTCTTCATCCTTCCCTATCCGCCAAGATGCAACTGCGACCGCAAGGCACTAAGTTCAACACAAATCCTCAAGTAACCTCAAACCTCAAGTCAAAACTAACTCTCGCATCAAGTAAGGGTAGAACACTACCACCACTAACATCAACCACTTGGTACTAATCTACAAGGAGAATCTACTAACCCGAGAGCACTTTACATCCTAAGTGAACCACACACAATCTCTGCCATGACAAGGCCTCACCACCCCGATATATCTTCGCTTCCCAAAGAGGTCACAACCACTAGATCACCAAGTGCTAACACATCAAGAAGCGACCACCAATCACAATCCCACAAGCAAGGTCATTCCACGATTTCGCAACTCACACAAGGAACGATATATGACAAGGAGACTAAATCAATCTCAAAGGTAAATAATCATCAACCACAAGGCTATTCAACACGAGGCCTACCACGCAACTAGAGTGGAAGTCAAAACTCAACCACTGGGGAAAATAGTCAACATCAATGGTGCAAACGACAAGTTCCAACTATCAATCGAAGTCAAGAAACAAAATAGAATTCAAGGCTCAGTCGCAAGAGCATTACAACTTCCTAGTCGGAAGAATGACTATCAACCTATCAACGTCAAGAAGAACGACATTCTTTTACAAGGAATATCACACAAGGAGTTCATCAACGACCACAAGAAAGAGAACTCAAGAAACGATTATCCGATCACACGCAGGATCATCATCCTCACTAGGAGGGCAAATGAGAATCAATCAACTGACCGCTGCTAAGTCCATCACTCGCTACCAGAAATAGGCTCAAAAGCCACGACGACGACAATAAGAATCCACTTCCTACGAAGGAATGGACTCGACAAGCCACAACTGCAACCACCAACGATCGATATTGAGGAATAAGGTGTCAAATTACCACTAGAGTCAATGAAGAAACTCGTCCACGCTTTAAGAATACAGAACTCGAAACGGTTCACCACGCTAGAGTAGAAATCACCACTACTATCAAGAGGATATAACTGGAACAAACAAGTCCAACACCCACAAGATCCTCTAATAGATGCCTAGATAGGCTCAAAAGTCACCTCAATATAGACAGGAATTTGTTCAAAATCCCTAAAGAACAACAACAATACCAACTCGAAGGAGTAGACATCACAAATTTCCAAACCATCTTATTAATTTGAGTTATAAAAACTTTTTGTTTCATGAGATCCATGCAATGCACATATATTCAATGACTAGATACACATGCCATCTACCCTAAATGCAATTCCCCAGAGCTACGCAAAAGAAACAATGCGCTCATTGAGACTAAAAGTCTCCCCCAAAGTCCTAGGTAAATCGGAACGAGTGCTTTGATACCAACTGTAACACTCCCAAAATTTGCAACATATTTTTTTTTAAATAGATAAAATGAGTGTTAATAGGTAAAGAGTATCCAAACAAAGGGTAATACAACTAGCATTCACAACACACTACCCATCACTCAAATTACAATGAATGCTTTCCAAAAAGGAAATACAACTGAAAAGAGGCTAATAGGGTTTTATAACATAACCCTGTATAACAATGCCTCAACTAAAAGAAAAGGCCAAAATAGGATCTTATAATATAATCACGTACAAGGTGGCCAACAGAAAACAAAAGAAGTACAGTAGTGAAAAAAGTAAAGCAACCTGCCACTACAATCCACTATAGCCCAAGTCCTGTGAAGGATCCAACAGCTACTCCAAGTCAAGGAGAGAAGGTCCTTCAAAAGTAGAGAGTCAGGCACCACCATCTGGTATAGATAATCTATCTTCTAATGTCTATAATATTAGGGTGCAAGTGTATGATAATGTAAGGAATGTAGATAATACAATGTAATGGATCTCAAAACCTTTTTTAAAGTAGTAAGACACTTATGTTTGACCAAGACTTGAAAGAAGAGAACAAGTGTATCCAACATTTTCCAAACGTTTACCTAGACAAGATAAAAGGGAATTGTGTCCAAGTGTCGCAACCCACACTATTTAAAAGACTCATTTTCCATTATTCAAACATGTTCCAATTCCCGTTTATTTCCAAGATTCACTTGTTATTTTAATTCCGCACCTTATAGAACAATAAGGTTAATATCAATCAATAGATAGAGTTTCGGCTAATTCCGATCTAAGGGCTCATCAACCGTTAGACGTATAATTCCTAGTGATTCCCCGGCACGCCGAGAAGGGCCAGACAACCCTCCATTGCGCAATGTCATAGGTGATTGCAGTAGCCACCCAAGGTATCCCAACTATCCGTATAATGATAGCCAACTCAATTTCCTCGTATAGAGTTAAGTGTCACATTTTTATTTTATTTAATCATTCCGTGTAACCTAGGGAAAAACCTCCTAGTCGACGTGTCATCCCAAATGTGACTTTCCTTCTACCATTTCCAAAACATTTTCGTTTTATTCCCAAAACATGTCGTTCGTTCACAAAACCCTTCTTTTGTTTGATTCATTAAGAAAACGTGTCAACACAACGTTTAACCCACGATTACCCAAGAGGGTCCCAAACAAGTCACCTTTCCCCAATTTGATTTTACAAACGGCGACGACGCATTTTACACAAAATTAGGGCTTTTCGAAATTAGACTAGAAATCGAACAATTAACTTCCTAGGGAATTCATAGAGACCCTAGACAATACCCACACCTGATCAATTTACGCGAACGACGACTCGTGAACGATGATTTCGCACAATGCTCAAAACTATGAATTTAAGTATAATTGCAAAGAGGAAGTAAGAACGCCGATACTACAAACAAGAGGGATATGAAAACTCTACCTCGATCGGAGCTCCGGTAATGCTGGCCGGAAAACTTTGCCGGAAAACCTCCATGGCCGACGTGAACTGAGCATGCCACCGCAAAGCTCTCGCGATGCTCTACAATGTTTACAAAGATCAAAATCTTAGATGAGCAACCCAAAATCATGTAATGTAGAGAGAGAAAGAGAGAGAAAATCTAGAATTTTGGAGAGAGGGGAGAACTCACCGAAATTGGATGATTCATGGCCACCCATGCATAGAGGAGAAGGTGTGGATCGATGTTGAAGAAGACCCATAAGCTTGAATCTAAGGGGTTTGGTTGTTAGGGAAGAGAGAAGGGAGAGAAGAGGAGAGGGCTTGAGAGAAAATCGAAAGAGAGAGAGAATGGGTTTAGTTCGGCCAAAATGGAGAAAATCGCATTTAAAATGCAACTCCTAGTTTCCTCGTCCGGACGGGAAACCCATCATCTAGATGGAAACCCTCCCTCGTCCGGACGAGACCTCCTGAAGCAATTCCCCGAACCTGCTGCTCCCTCGTCCGGATGAGAGCAGCCTTGGTCCGGATGAGCCACCCACCCATGCTCCAAAACAACTCTGAATCACTCACGGACCTTCCCGACACAACCCCGGACACTTCCTCAAAGTTCTAGACATCGAATAGACATTCTAAGATCATTCCACAACCTTCCTTAAGCTTCTCGGACAAATTCGACACCCAACGAATGATTTCGACGACAACCGGATTAAATCCCAAAAAAAGATTTAATTAATTTTAATGGACGACGAGAGGATTACTAAATTTTTTGGTAAGGTCGATTTTTTCATACTCTTCTAATAAGTGATCGACTGCAGCATATATATCATTATCAGAAATATAATTAGAAATACAATTAATAGAACTGGAAGAGTCAGTTAGAGATACTTGAGAGTTAGAGACATCTAACTCATTGTCACCCTTGCTGCTGATGCTGCTCCCTTTCTTGCTAGAGAGTTTTTGGCCCATCTTGATTGTCTCTGGGTTGTTACTCCTTTGTCGTGAAGTTCCGGGCTCTGATACCAATTGATAGAAACCTAGAGGGGGTGAATAGGTCTTTTGATTTTTATGACCTTTTTTTAATTCTTCTCAATTATAAACACAAAAAGGTAAATGATTAGTTTGATCAAATGAGCAGTAATAGTAAACAGGGATATAATAGTGAGAGAGAGAGAGAGATAGTTGTACATAGAGATTTTTATAGTGGTTGGGAAATTGCTTAATCCACTCTTCGGCATATTTCCTTTTACAGAGCATGCCGGTATCCACTATGCAATCACTGTTACAACAAAAGAGATACACACAGACCTCTCTTCCGAGCCTAACCCCTACATACTAAGGTAGCCTTCTCTCTATAGGATAAACATGAATCCTATCTTCCTAGCCACATAGTCTAGGCTAACCTCTCACCCGAGCTACACACAAAGCCTGACTATGCAATATGCAGAGCATAGATTTTCTCCCTACGGGATAAACACAAATCTCGACTGTGATAAACGCAAATCACATATTTCCTAACACACTGCTCATTGATACAAAAAAATGAATGCTCAGTGCCTATACACACATAGAACTCTACCCGAGGGCTTTAGTCCTTTCCCAACTGAAAGACTACACATTGGATATAACTTGAATCTTACTGGGGTAGGTTATTTGTGCTCGTGGTATAGTGTATGGCAAAAGATAGAAAACTAAATGATGTGGTACAGTAAAAACCACACCCCTTGTCAAAACACTCTCAACAGATAAAATTAATGATGCTCAGCAGAGTGCAACGAGTAGTACGGTGAAGTACTCTCGGACTCTATAACTGTAAAGCTCAATGAAGCTCATAGAGTCTTGGTGGATACTTATGTAGAAGTATCACCTAAATTCTCAAGTTGTCAAGATCCTGTCTATTACAGAATACAATTGAAAATCCTACTACAAGATAGGCTATGAAAGTGAAAGCTCAAAAGACAACTGAGACTGAATAAAAATAATGTGCTTTGCCCAATTGTTGTAAATATTGAGGCTTCTGGATCAAGTTGTTAGTCTTTATGTCAATCTCCTAGCCATTGGCTAGTTTGCCAAGGGTAAACCAAGGCCTTTCCCGTATCAATCTCGAATGTACTTGTTAACGCAATTCCATTACACAAGGGGCTTAGTCATCCATGAAGTGGTTAATTTCATTAAATTCATATTATACATAGTATATGTCTTGTACCCGTTCATTTGTGATTAAATGTACTTAATTACACATGAGAGGCTCCAATTGAACCATTCAACATCCTTAGGATCAAACCCCCCAAATTTCCCAAATTAAAGTGCCATGATTTTAGGGCTTTTCACATTAGGGTCCACAATATCAAATTGAACTTAATAATCAGTATACATGACCCTAGGAACTCCATTACCCTCACTAATTTCATTATCAAGCTACAAACCCTAGGTCAAATATCATCACATATCATACCCATAAAAATCTATATTAACATGCACAAGATTCAACAAGGAGAAGAGAGAGCATAACTAAAAATATGTATAGCCATATAAATCTCCTATCTTAGAGAAGCTTGAAAAAACCACAGACTTTGAAACTTTGACGGATGACAAAACAATGAAGCTTTCCTTGAAGCTCTTGATGTGGAGAGCAAAATTTCTTCACAACTTTTCTTGATTTGAGCTCTTTAAGAGCCTGGTCTTCAAGCTTGAAAGGTAGCCTCCAATGGAGTTTTGAGAGAGAAGAGAGAGATTAGAATGAGTGAAAATGAGAGAGAGATAGGGCATTTTGATCGGATTTTAGGGTTAGGGATGATTCTAGGTGAAAAGACAACCTTGCCCCTCATTTAAAATGCCAAAAATCGCATTTTCTGCATTCCCTGTCCGGACGAACGGCCTCCCGTCCGGACGGGAACCCCTCACCAACCGGACGGCCACTGTAGAACTTCATGATGAGCCATTTCCAGCAACACCTCGCAGTAACTCCACCCCATCCGGAACACCTTCACCCCCCGTCCGGACGGGAAACTCCTGAAAGCTCCAGAAATGGCTGCAA
>NMUG010004507.1:0-13813 GCA_002855965.1 Monotropa hypopitys | reverse complement strand
AAAGCAGTGTGCGAAGGTCCGGCTTCGTCTGAGAAGTGCCGGACAATATTGCTCCGATTATCAACCGGAGGCTGCCTCGCGGATGACGCCTCCGGTGCTATATCTCTGGCCAGCGATGACTCCTCTGAGCCAGCTTCGGAGGAGAGTTCTGTGGGGGTTGGCCGGAATAAGGGATCGGAGTCAGGATGCGAAAAAGAAGACGACAAAGCAACCACCTGGTCCAATGCAAACAAAGGAATGCAACTGCCGAAGGGTATGTAGCTCTCCGGAGGCCTCTCACACGCTGAATGGAAGTGCCGGAAGTCATACCTAGCACGCTTATTTATAGGTTTTCCCCAGGTACGAGACAGCTGTACTGACATTAAATAATCCGTCACAGGTACCGAGGCGGTCAGTTTGACCCGCCAATCGGTTAACGACACGTGACAGCTCCTGACAGCCGTATCTGATCGGCCCGACATCTGTCAGGAGACGTCACGCATGACAATCAGCAAAATTAATGTAACCTGCCTCCGGTGGCATGGCGTCCGGCTGACCGATTTCAATCTTTTCCAAAACTTTGGGAAAGATTGAGGGGCTATTGTGGTGACCGAACCCACGCCAGAGGGAGAAAAAGGACCACATAAACTAAACACTAACAAGTCGGCTTGTCCGGCCCAACCAAACCGAAGGGCCTTCGCCGCGACCGACCCTTGGTTCTCGGATTATGCCTTTCGGCAGCCCTTGGCACCGCCCCCGACTCTTCACCGAACGGACCGGACTATCCGGAGGGCTTCCCTCCTGTCCTTGTCGTGGGGCATTCACCATAGTGCCCCGTCCGTACGACTTAACCCGATCCACCAACCGTCCAGGCCCACCATGAGGCCTGTGACGTGCGGCCCATTCACTATTCGTGAGCCCCAAGCCAACATTTTCCTATAAATATCCCCTTTGGATACTGTTCACGGGATCCTGATCCAATCTTTGATCCCCGACCGCTTACCGTCCGGCCTCCTCCGTTTTGTGCTTTAAACTCCTCTCCAAACGGTTCTAACTTAAGCATCGGAGGCCCCGTTGGTTAAAACCCCACCGGCGGGCACTCACCCTTGTGTTGCAGGAGCCAAGCAGGAGGATCCCGTTTTACTTGTTTGCAGGGACCACTCTTACGACCGGTCAAACCGACTCCCAGTGTCCGAAGGCCAAGCAGTTCGAGAGCAGCCTCCGGCAGAAACAGGTCCCCACAATTAGCATAATTAGATAAATTTAAAAATACTCTCTTCAATCATTTAAAGTTTTATTTATAAAAATTATGTTTATAAAATTAATGGAGTTAGTGATTGGGCCAAACACAAACCGAATCTAATAGTTTAATGACATTTTAAATAGAATGTATCTAAAGTATTAATAAAGTGATTACAAGGTTAAAGGACTAATTGTCCAAATAATTTGACATGTAGCCGAGCTTAAAAGCTGAGTAAAAATAGAGCGGACAATCCCCTCTGCCGAGCACAAGTACTCCGGCAAGTGGCAGGTCGAAAATACTTCAAAGAGGATCAGTGATGTTCTGTGGTGGTATGGGCATATGTGCCGAGCTGAAATGAGTTCAGCCGGAGGGTCCAAAGGAGAGTCCGGAGTAGTTGGCTAAGTACCGAGCACTGGGCATTTCTGCCGAGCTGAAATACTAAGGCTAAGGTGCTTCGACAAAACCAAGGGAGGCATGCCGAGCTGATACTGGTGCGGCTAAGTCCTTTGATGGACGTGCCGAGCTGAAGTAAGGACACAAATCATTACTGAAGGACTTTAGATATACCTATGTTGAGCTCTCAGTTTCCCGACTGGGTTGCCAAGCTGCTACTGTCCGGGGAATGCTGGTCCAGGCAGTGGAGATCACTTTGGAAGTTTATGAAGGCTGTTTAAGTAGTTGGGGATTTGATCCGGGTCCTAGGTTGGGTCCTAGCTCGCGGGTTGGGCACTTCTTCTTGGGCCAGTCTGTTTTTTATGGTTTTCTCAAGGGTTCTAAGCTTATTTGCTCAATCTCGCCTCAAATAATCTTCCGAAAATTATTCTAAAAATTTCGAACATCATTAAATAATTAATTTGATGTATTTTTATTATCATTTCCAGGTCGGGGCCTCACACATCTAGTTTTTACCTCTGGCATTCTAGACTTGGTCATTTTCGGCCCCTCGTTTAAAATATTTAGCTTCTAAAGAATGTTTGGGAAATTTGCATGCTTGTGATATTTCTGATTGCAGTGGTTGTAAACTTGCAAAATTTACCGCTTTACATTTTAATCCCAGTATATCCTATTCTACTGCACCTTTTCAGTTAATCCATTCTGATGTATGGGGTCCTGTCACGGTTGCAACTAAAGGAGTGTCCCGATACTATGTATCTTTCATTGATTATTACACTAGATATTGTTGGGTTTATTTGATGAAACATCGTTCAGAATTTTTTGACATTTACATGGCTTTCAGGGCCATTGTTCACACTCAGTATATTGCAGTTATTAAATTCTTTAGGGCTGATTTTGGGCGAGGAATACACTTCCAATGCATTTGAAAGATTACTTTTATCTGATGATACAATACATCAATCTTCTTGTACTGATACTCCAGCTCAAAATGGAGTGGCTGAAAGAAAATATAGACACATTGTAGAGACAGCTCGTTCTGTTTTATTACCTGCCAATATTCCTAGTATGTTTTGGGGGGAGGTTGTTCTTACAGTAGTTCATTTGATCAATCGAATTTCGACTGCTCTTACTGTTGGAATCTCTTCTTATGAAAGGTTATTCGGTCATGCTCCTGGCTATTCATCCTTGAGATTCTTTGGTAGTACATGCTTTGTTCTTCATCCTGAAGCTGAGAGAAATAAGTTTTCTTGTTCTGTTGCTTGTGTCTTTCTTGGATATGGTGAAGGGAGAGAGGGTTATCGTTGTTTTGATCCTGTTTCTAATAAGCTTTATGTCTCTCGTCATGTTGTATTTATGGAACATATTCCTTTCTTCTCTATTCCTTTCCTGTCTCATACAGTAACCAAGGACGATCTGATTCATATTGATCCTTTCTGTGATGATGTCGATGATGTTATCGACTCTACTGTTTCCTCTCCTAACCCATCTCTTTTGCAGCCTTTTCCCATGCATTACTCTCACAGGTCTAACACCCCTACTGATGCTCCCCCTTCCTCGTCTGCTCAAGAAGTTCCTGAAGTTGTGGATCCGGTACCGCTTTCTGCCAAACGTATTCGTAAGTCCACTCGTTTGCAAGATTTTGACTACTCATGTTAGTCTAATTCATTTACCACCTTCCTTTCATCCATTCACAACCTTTGTGAGCCTCAGTCATATACAGAGGCTGATGGTGCCCTTTATTTGTAGCAAGCTATGGATGAGGAACTATCTGCTTTGCATCGCACTGGTACTTGGGATTTGGTGATGCTTTCGCCTCGTAAAAAGGCTATTGGTTCTCGTTGGGTCTATAAAATTAAGACCAAATCTGATGGTTCAGTCGAGCATTATAAAGTCCGATTGATTGCAAAAGGATTTGCTCAACAATATGGCATGGATTATAAGGAGACCTTTGCTCCGATTGCAAAGATGACTACTATTCGTGCTCTCATTGCAGTGACCTCTGTTCATCATTGGCATATTTATCAGTTGGATGTTAAAAATGCATTCCTGAATGGCGATCTCAAAGAAGAAGTGTATATGGTTCCCTCCTCAAGGTGTTGCTCACTCTTTTGGACAAGTTTGCAGACTCAAAAAGGCATTGAATGGTCTCAAACAGACTCCTAGAGTTTGGTTTAAGAAATTCTCTTTGGTGGACACATCTCTTGGCTTCTCTCATAGCCATCATGATTTGGCTTTATTTATAAAGTCCACTTGTGCGGGGCGTATTATTCTATCTTTGTATATGGATGACATGATTATCATATGTGATGATATTGATGGGATTGCTACATTGAAGATTGAGTTGGCACGACAGTTTGATATAAAGGACTTGGGGTCTCTCCGCTTTCTTGAGAATCGAAGTTGCCTTCTCACCTAAGGGTTATTTATTATCCCAATCCAAATACACTGCAGAAATTATTCAATGTGCTCGTCTATCAGACATAAGGACTGTTGATACTCCTCTTGAGCAAAATGCGTGCATGCTCTGACTGACGGCACTCCTTTGCCTGATTTGACCTTGTATCGGACCGTAGTTGGGAGCCTTGTCTATCTTATTATCACTCATCCTGATATTGCTCATGCAGTCCATATTGTTAGTCAGTTTATTACTACTCCAACCACAATTCATTGGGAAGCTGTTGTTCGCATTTTGCGGTATCTTCGTGAGACTATTTGTATGAGTCTTCTGTTCCCTTCTACGTCTTTTTTGAAGCTTTCTCCTTATTCAGATGCTGATTGGGCTGGTGATCAAACTGACCGCAAATCTACCACAGGCATTTGCGTATTCTTGGGTGATTCTCTTATTTCATGGAAGAGCAAAAAACAACAAGTTATCTCTCGTTCATCCACCAAAGTAGAGTATCATGCTATGGCCTCTGCCATAAATGAGATTGTTTGGCTTTGTTGGTTGCTAGAGGATATGGGTGTCACATTCTCTGGACCGACACCTCTTTATTGTGATAATAAAAGTGCTATTCAGATTGCTCATAACTCAGTGTTTCATGAGCGGACAAAGTATATTGAGATTGATTGACATACTATTTGTAACACTCCCAAATTTTGAGACATATTTTTTTAGAAGTGTTAAATAGGTAAGAGTATCCAAAGAGATAAGTAATGTGCTATCTACAACACACACACATCACACTATTTATTACATCACATGCCTGCGCTACTCTGATACAACTAAAAGAGGTAAATAGAGTTTTATAACACAACTCTGTACAACAATGCCCCAACTAAAAGAAAAGGCCAAAATAAGATTTTATAAATTAATCCTGTACAAGGTGGCCAACAGAAAAGAAAGGAAGTACAATACCAAAAAGAAAAGCAGTCTATCACTACAGTCCGGTCCAGCCTCAAGTCCTGCAAAGGATCCCGCAGTTCCAAGTCAAAGGGGTAAGTCCTACAAAAGTAGAGGGTCAGGCACGACCGCCTGGTAGAGATAATCTATCTCCAAACGTCTATAATATTGGAGTGCAAGTGAGTGACAGTGCAAGGAATGTAAATGATGCAATGCTATGGATCTCATTATTTAAAAACAGTTATTCTCTTTCAAATATTTTACTGTTGACTCATCGTAAGGTAAAGCAGTAAAACCAGTGTCTGACCAAGACTCGAGAAAGAGAATCAATATTATCCAACGTCTACCAAAACAGTTGCCTAGACAAGGCCGAAGGGAACTATGTTCAAGTGTCGACTCATACTAAGTAAAAGACTCATTTTCCGTTATATAAACGTGTTCCAATTTCCTTTTCATTCCAAGTTCTACTTGTATTCCATTTCCGTGCCTTCTAGTAGGAGCAAGGCAAATATCAACCACAGTCACAGAGTATCGGCTAGTTCCGCATCAGGGCTCATCAACCCCTTATCGTGTAGTTCCTGTTTTCCCTAGCTCACCGGGAAGGTCCAGTCAAATCTCCATTGCACAATGTCGTGTGCCACTCCAAACATTGACTTAAGGTAAGCAACCCGACTCATAGCCACTCATCAGTATCCAGTCCTCATATAGAGTATATAGTTTCCTCGTAAAGAGTCAAGTGTCACATTTTATTATTTCAATCATTTATTTTGTGCGACCTAGGGCAAACAACCTCCTAGTCGACATGCCATACCAAAATGTGACTTCTTTTTCAAACCGATTCCGTTTATTCACAAAACGTCCATTGCAATAACATTTCCGTTCATTTTACAAAACATGTCGTTCGTTCACAAGATATTCCATTAGTTCAATTTTCTACAAAACGTGTCAAAATATCATTTGACCCACAAATCATCCGAGAGTGCCCAAAACAAGCCAATACCCCCAATTTGATTTCATAAAATGACAACGACAGATTTTTCACAAGAATTGGGATTTTTCACAATCGAACTCGAAATCGACCAACCAACGTACTAGGGAGAATGCAATGACCCTAGACAAAACTCAACGCGACCAATTTAAGTGAACGACGACCTACGACGTCGATTTCGCACAAGTGTTCAGAACGATGTATTTTAAATATGCTCGCGAGGAAAGATAGGAGTACCAATAGAACAAACGAGAGGGTTAGAAAACTTTACCTGAAATGGAGTTCCTGTGACAATCGCCGGCAAGGAATTTGTTAGAAATTTCGGTAGCAACCTGTCCAAAATAGGAGAACCGCACTAAGGCAACAACAAAGGCAGGAACCCATTTTCACACCTCCTATAAACATAAATTACCGATTGCGATTTAACGACAATTAAACAGGGGATAAGATATACCTACCGACGCGACCACTAGCGGTGGTCAAGGCCCTGATAGTCACGATTCACCAATTATCATCGCTCACTTGAGCTAACACCTAGAATCCAACAAATAGTTACAGTCGACGATAAACGATTCGAAATGCTGAAAAGAGAGAATATAGGCTTACCCATTGACGTGAAACCTCAGTCGTCGTGCAACACCGCTCATCAACATTCGTTAAGGCACTTTCTTGTGAAACCCAAGGAACAATCAACAATCGACGCGAGTGGATTCAACACAACCAACCCCTGCACGCACAGCTAAATATATGTTCGGAAATACACAAGCTCGCATACGCAACTCGAATGTATAAAGAGTATACCTTGTGGATTCAATTCGAGAACCATCGACGTGGACCACCAAAAGTCGCCTGAATCTGCCGCGAACCACGAACTCAAGCCCGAACCGCCGCGTCACCGCGCACAAGCGCTTCGCAGCCGCACACTGCTAGCCGCAGTCACGCACTGCCATTCGCATCCGCACATCACAGCCCTTTTGCACCGGCGTGCCAACACCACTGAACCACCGCCCATCGTGCCCTGCTACGCCGGCCACCAGCGCCACCGCATCCTTCTGCTGTCGCCCCGACCTCGCCTCTGGTAGGGCCCTGTTGTGCCGGCTGCGAGCTGCCCTTCTCCTCTCTCGCGTCGCAGCCATGGAGGGATGCGGGGGAACTGACACAGGGTATGGGTTCTGGGGTAGGGAAACCGAGAGATATAGTCGTCGGAGAGAGGGAGAGGGAGAGGGAGATCGGCGGGAGTGAGGGAGATGGGGAGTGGCGGCGCAAGGGTTCAGGGGAGAAGGGACCCTGCACACAGAATGTTTTTTGAGGGAGAAGGGGGAGGGTCCCAGGATACTGATATCTATTTTACTTTTTTTATTTTTATTAAATAATTAAACTTAATTTATTTAAATGAAAATCAAATAACCCACAATACTTTCGAACAAATCCCGAGGGCCAATACGCAACCCGAATTCCACCACAACATCTTGCCCGCACTTAAAATACAAAACCTCACAAACCAAGACTTTCCTTACTCAGACAGGATCGGTAGAATAAAATATGAGCCGCGGAGAACCCAACGGCATTAAAAATAAATCCCCGAAAAAGATTTAATTAATTATATATCATTATTTTTTGAAATGGATGAAAAAATAACTAAATTTTCTGGAGTGTTACACTACTCGTCAACAACTTAATTGCGACACGATTTCAGTGCCCTTTATCAACTCTTCTCTATAGTTGGCAAATTTTTTTACGAAGTCTCAAACGGTGCAACGATTTCGATTTTTTGTTAGCAAACTCTCGATGTTGCATGCCGCAGGATCGTGAGTTTGAAGTGGGTGTTAGGAAATAAGAGAATAAGAGATATTTTGTTTCCTTTAGTTTTCCTACCATTATTATTTGGTTTCTTTTCTTTTGCCTACCATTATTATCCTCGTAATTATTTAGGTTAGGATTCTTATTCTTTTAGGTAGGTTCTTTATTTTCTTTATTTCTTTGCCTTATAGGATAGTTTCCTATTCCTTTATTTTCATTGCCTATATAAGGCGTGCTCTTGTAATATTCCAATTACTTGTTGTGGTGGTTGTCTTCCTTCTTACACCTTTCTGATGGCCGGCTCTTCGGATAGTGGGTCGTCGGCTTCGGGCGAGGGTAGAATGTCCGACGCTGGATCCGGAAGCTTGAATGGGTCCCTGCAGAAAGAGAAAGGGGTCCTCTTGTTTGGCTCCTATAAAACAAAGGTTAGTGCCTGTCGGTCGGTTATGACCGACGGGGCCTCCGATGCTTAAGTTAGTCTATTTTCTGAGGAAGAAGACAAAAGACAGCAAGGCCGTACAATTCTCGTCGGGGATCAGATCTCGTGACCAGTATATTTGAGGGGTATTTATAGGGGGAGGATGCCTTGGGGCTAAAGATTGGTGCGTGCGCCATGCATCGTGGGCTCCCTGGTGTGACGTTGGACCTAAATGTTGCACGAAATGGGGAAAATGGACCAGTGCAGTCGGTGGGTCGGGTTGGTCGTACGGACGGAGGATTCGCAAAGCAGACGGAGAAGGCGCTCTGTGCTGGGTCATTGTCAGAGGGAAACCCCTCCGCTAAAGATCCGATCGGCCGGGAGCGACGTCCTTGCCACAAGGATAGTATATGATGCTCTACCGATCGGTGTGGTAGCTTGAGGTCCAAACATATGTTCGGCAAGCCCATCTTGTCGGGGCGCTTCACCAGAGACAATTTCGTTTTGCCGAAGGGGATTGTCGGTCATTTATATAATTAAAGAACCTGCCAAAGGTCCGAGAGGCCATCGACTCGGGATGCCGATGGATGCCCAGAATCTGAATCAATACCCAACTTACTATGATTAGTTCGATTCCTCAAAGCCAAGGTCCGGCTACCACAATAGCCCCTGAATCTTTTCCAACTACGTTGGAAAAGATTGATCTTGAATGCCAGACGCTTCGCTTCGGAGGGACGATCTTGCTGGAGCTAACACTGACATCATCTAACTGCAGTAGGTGAATGATTAAATACGGATGTCAGTGCTTCTCCACGTGTCGCGTCCCGATTCGTTGGTCAAATAGTACTCATTGGTACTTGTGTAAGAAATTAATTATTGACAGATGTATCTCGTACCTGGTCTGGGCTTATAAATAGATTGTTGCAATTTGATCGTTTGGTACTTACTTTATGCACATAGAGACTCCAGAGAGCTTCTCATCCTTCATCAGTTGCGATTCCTTCGACCAGGATGGACTAAGTGATCGACCTCACCTCTTCTTCTTCAAGCGAGAATTCGGATTCGCTATTCCGGATGAGTTCTGAAGAGCTATCCCCTGAGGTTAGTTCAAGAGCATCTGTCTCGGTTGAAAGCATCGTTCCGAAAGCCCCCAAGGAGCCCCAGGCTGGTGGCCGATCTAACATTGTCCGACATGGTTCAGACGAAAATGAGCTTACCTACGTAGCTCTAGAGGGGAGACCGAATAGGGCCTTTGGAGATCTCCCCTATCCTTATTTGAATTATTTTCATGGGGGAATGTGCGATATTGATGAGTTCTACCACCGATACGAGATTCCGACGTCGGTGGCTTTTGCAGAAGTGGGAACCAAGGTTGCTTATGCGGAGGAACATGTGACAGTTCCCCTAATGGCAATAACCAAAGGAGGATTAAAGCTCCCATTTTTAAAATTTCTTCGTCTGTTTTTGTGCTCATTCCGGCTCATCCCGAGTCAGCTGTCAGTGAATAGTTACCGGATTATTGGCTGTATTCGGGCGTTGTGCGAGAGGGATGGTCTGGAGTTTTACGTGGCAGATCTTATGGCCTTATTTTCTCTCTCCCGGAACTGAGCGTCTGACAGGTATTTCCTTACTTCCCGGAAGCCATATGAGGGTGTCTTTGCCAGACTACCGGACTCTGAGAGATGGGCCAATGTCTACCTTCAGCTTTTCAGAGACTATAATTTTGCTCCGGACGAGGACCATCGGCACCCCATACCAACCAAACCAGACAACCCAGGTAGGAATCATGTTTCCCTAATTCCAGAAAAACTGACATTTCTGACTATTCCTTCTCTATGCAGATGTGTCTAGGCTTTCCAAGCATTTGAGAGGGGATGTTTCGGTGGCCCAGATCAAACCACTATTGAAATACGAGGGCAGGAATGCCCCCACCCTTCTTGGGTACGAGCCGATGTACTAGAGATTTCTAGAAGACCAGAAGGCTAGAGGAAAGAGAAAGGCAATGGCAATCCCCTGAGTGTGGGGCCCCTTTCCATAAAAAGTTCAGCCTTTTCCAGTACTTTGGGGGAGAGCCTTCAACGGTCAGAGAAGCCCCGGTTTGCCTGCCAGCCCAAATGATCGATCCAGCTGAGGAGGGTATTTCCAGTACTCCACTTGTCCCTCCGCCCCCTTTTCCGGAGCTGTTGGAGGTGAAAGAGGAGCCCCTTTATTTTGATGGTATATTGGAGGGGACAATGTATGATGCACGCGTAATGCCAGACCTTGAACGACTGATCCAAACATGTCCACGCCATGGGCACTGACCTTTCACAAATACCGCGGGGTGTCTTTGATGACAACGGATAGTGTTTATGCCGACCCAACAGTCGTGCACCCCCTCCTCTGGGCGCTCCAGCTACCGGGGGATATGAAGTGCCTTCCAACTTCAGTGGTAGAGATGTACGATTATGCTGTAACAAGCCTTATAAAGGTACATGAAGCCATTTTTTAGTAAAATTGCTATCTTCCTTACTAATGGTGTTTTTGGTCATTTGCAGGCTTGCCAATGCTTCACCGGAATGTACATGGCCACCCAAGATGTGCTCTGAAGGACTTATAGGTGGGAGTGCCGAGCTCGGAAGGCAGAGGCTACTCTTGAACCTCTTGTAGCCCAGAAGGACCTCCTCCTCTAGCAGCTCGAGGAGGCGTCGGCGGAGCAAAGCCGGTTAAAAGAGAGGCTCATTGAGGCCGAGGAGGGACTGAAGAAGGCTGTAGCCGATGCTGATTCTAAAGGCTATGCCAAGGGGTTCAAGGATGCCGAATATGAATACCGCTGTCAAGTACATGAGCTTTACCCCGAAGTGCATGAGATCGGCTATAAGGGCAGCTACAGCTCGGTATTCAAAGAAGCATGGATTCGTGCACTAGATGCCGCAAGAGTTCCTAATGGTTCGCTACTTCGGGCCGAGGTGTTGGTGCTAGATCCTGAGGTTCCTCCCCTGGAGTTTCTAGATCGGGAGCCGCTCGCCAGTCCTCTGGAGAAACTTCTACCGGAGTAGTCATAGTATCGCCGCTTTTGTTCTTTTAAATGCCACATTTCTGGCTGTTAATTTGTTAATACAATCTTGTATAAAAATTTCAATTTCTTAGAGTTACCTTTCTGCTTGTCCGGAGAATGCCGGACTGAAATAGATCCCTCGATCGTTGATAGAAATCCAGAGGGATAGAAACTGAAAAGCCTGTTGAAAAGATGGATCTGTCAGTTTTTAATGTCTGGAAAACGCCAGACTGAGATAGATCCCTCAATAGTTGATAGAAATCCGGAGGGATAGAGATCGAGGAGCCTGTTGAAGAGATGGCTCTGTCAGTATTTATGGTCTGGAGGATGCCAGACTGAGATAGATCCCTCAATAGTTGATATAAATCCAAAGGGATAGAGACTGAGGAGCTTGTTGAAGAGATGGCTCTGTCAGTATTTATGGTCTGGAAGATGCCGGACTGAGATCCCTCAATAGTTAATAGAAATCCAGAGGGATGGAGATTGAGGAGCCTGTAGAAGAGATGGATCTGTCAGTATTTATGGTCCGGAGAATGCCGGACTGAGATAGATCTCTCACTAGTTGATAGAAATCCGAAGGGATAGAGACTAAGGAACCTGTTGAAGAGATGGCTCCGTCAGTATTTATGGTCCATAAGATGTCGGACGTAGATGACCTGCAGATAGTCCCATAATGAGAGAGATTTCGTAATGAGGGGGTGCCGGGCTCATGCGGTGGTGGACGACAGGTTATAATCAAAGCGCGAAGCTGCGCCTGTCAGAGCCACGCCTACCGGAGTGACTGGAATGACCGAGCCCCGGTAGATGATCCCATAATAAGGGATGGAGGTGCCGGACTCTATAGTGATGAACGACAGGTTATGATCACGCTCCAAGCAGACCCTGCTGGAGCCACGCTTCTGCCGGGAGTGGCCAGACCTTGAATGATCCCGTAATGAGGGATGGAGTATCGGGCTCATGTGGTAGTGAATGTCAGGTTATAATCAAAGCCCGAATCTGTGCCTGCTGGAGCCACGCCTATCGGAGTGACCGGACCCTAGTAGATGATCCTGTAATCAGGGATGGAGGTGACGGACTCTGCAGTGATGGACGACAGGTTATGATCACGCTCCAAGCGGACTCTGCCGGAGCCACGCTTTTGCCGAGAGTAGCCGTAAATTGCTTCGTACTGGCAGATGTCTCCATTTCTGCCGGAGATAGTATGCCGCAAATTAATCCCTTCCTTTCCTAGGGGAATGTCCCCTGACCCTGTCAACATTTGTTGTAAAATAGTACAAATATGTGACAGTAAATAAACTTTTATTGATGAAAAAGGAAGAGTCATTGATCCCTTCCGGGAGTACAAATGTCCGGGGGCTCAGCTGATCGCCTATGGAATAAGTGGAACATTTTACTCCGCTCGGGCTACTGGCCTGGGTTGCCGGGCCGCTTCCTGGGTCTTTTGCCTATCGATCCACCGATCGAGATGACCCTGCCAGACTAGAAGTTCCATATATGCTTTGAATGGCTGGCAGTCGTTTGTGTAGTACCCCTTTTCCCTGTGATAGGTGCAAAAGACGCATCCGGTGTAGTTGGCTTCTATCCCCATTTTTTGATCTGGGTGCCTATAGCAGGCATATCTCAGATTTGCTTGAGGACCATGTAGGTTGGCTCGGATAAGACTGTCACCTCGGCCGTATAGTCCTCTGGTTTTGGTCTCTGGAACTCTCCTATCTTCACCACATTGATTTGTCGACGAGGAGCGGGTCTGGGGGGGCTGAAGCGAGTGGTTGGATACGCGTTGGGCTGTGCAGTCGGCAAGGAGATCCTCCAATCGACAGAATTTATCTGCCTTTTGCATAAGGTCATCCATATCCTCCGGAGGGTTAATCATGAGTTCCCGGAAGATAAGGTTGTCGGTCTCAAGCCCCATTTTCAAGGAGGTCACCGCAATGTTCTGGTTGCAGTCCTGGATTTTATTATAAAGCTCCCAGTAGCGGTCGACATAGCTCCGGGACAACCATTGTCCCCCTCAATGAAGAACCCACACATGCTGGGGTGAAAGCCCTAAAGTATCCACAACGAGATGTTTTCGTGTCACCAGCATCGTCCTCATAATCATTATCCTCAAGACCCAAACAGGGGTACTCATCATCCAAAGGTCTCAAAGGTCCAACCTTGGCAGCAGGCTCCTTCCTTGGTCTACGATGGGGAGCCATCCTACAAAACAAAAAAATCAATCGAGCAAAAGAATGAAAAATCACTCAGACTCACGTAACATATTTCTACAACTCCAAAATTTTAAATTTCAGTAATATCTCTCTTTGGTTACTGATTTCAAATTTTCATAGGTTTGTGTGATAATACCTATCTATGATTATCGCTCAGATTAAAATTTCAAAATTTTAGTAACATCTCTCTATGTTTACTAATTTCAATTTTTAAAAGTCTGTGTGATAATACCTCTCTATGATTATCGCTCAGATTCGAATTTTAAAATTTTAGTAACACCTTTCTACGGTTACTGATTCGAATTTCAAACGGTTGTATAATAACATCTCCATATGGTTATTACTCGGATTAAAATTTCAAATGTTAGTAACATCTCTCTATGGTTACTCATTTAAATT
>NMUG010004506.1:0-13812 GCA_002855965.1 Monotropa hypopitys | reverse complement strand
AAATATTGGAAATTGAGATTCGTTAATAATATTTAATTATTTCCAATATTTCAAAAATAATAATTAATTCTCAAAAATTCCAGAAAATTCCAAAAAATTCAGAAAAAATACTATTAATCAATATTGAGAATAATATTGCCCCGAATAATTTATTTAAGCATTCATTCATGCATTTTAAGCATTTTATAGTCTATTAAGTCTATTCTAAGATTCTATTTTAATTGTATCCTATTTATTTATTTGTTAGGACTTGAGAAGCCATCTACTTCATCAGCACCACAGAAGGACAAGCAGCCTATCTAATTTCATCTTCCAGTCATGTGAGTACTATGAAAATTATAATTTAGAATAGTTATATTTACTTTTCTGTAGTATAAATCCTGTGTTTTGAAAGTATTTGAAAATAAGAAAAATCTGTGAATCATACGGATTTGAAAAGAAAAGAAAAATGGATTTGAAAAGAAAGAAAAGAAGTTGAGATTTGTCACTTTTAAAGGAAAGAGATTTGTCACAAATTTTTATATAATCTCTAATTAAACTTTGATAGCATTGTCTTGGTACATGATGTACTAAGGGATTAGTGTGTCAAGGGGCACACAGACGCTATGGTAGACCCATAGCAAACTTTTACGGGTTTGAGTCCCGTTTGTGAGGTTACTTGTACTACCCCCTACTGCTGGGATTTTGTACGAGCAGCCCCTGAATCATTTACTTGTTGCATATCCGAGGATGATGTCAGGGTTCCAGTACTGGCTGTGTTTAACGCTTGGGTCGACGGAAGTAATGACCCCTTTGGCTATGATTGTTTGAGATGAGATTTGAGATACTAGACAGATTTATTTGATTCAGTGATATTTTATACCCACAGAGGATTTTGAGAAAAGTGAAATAAGAGTTTGAAAAGTGAAAGAAAAGAAATGATTTGAGTAATGGAAAGAGTTTTGAAATTCAGAAAAGAGATTTGAAAAGAATATGTGATTTATAGGAAAAGAAAAATGAGAAATGAAATACTTTGGAAAAAGAATTGGAAAATGAATTTGGGAATGAAATATTTTAGAAAAAAGAACATCTTTTAAAAATATATGATTCATAGCTATTTTACTTCTCTTTATTATGATGTTCTGTAGTATTCACCAGCTTTCCCTAGCTGACCCTCCCTTTTTTCCCAGGTGTTACTGTTTTGTGTACAGAGTAGAGTCCACCGGTCCAGTCGTTGTGAGGGGTCTGAGTGCTAAGGAGGACAGCTACGTTTAGCGTGTCCATCTGTTGAGCCGCAGCCTGCGGTGAGGCGTTTGACGAGTGCAGAGGAGATGCTGTCCGATTTTCTGCAGACTTCCAATAGTAGCAGCAGTACCAGAGTTTTTATTTTCTTCAGATATACATATTTAGTTTCTAGTTTACAGTTTATGATTGTCGGGCACTGTTTAGCCCTGTTGTTTGAGTGAGAGAGTTTGTTTATATTTCTAATTCAGCAGTGTGAGTTTTGGACCGTTTTTTGTAGCCCATTCTGTTTAGTGAGTTTTTCTTTCAGTTTATAGTTGTACAGTTGTAGATATTTTATATTTTAACAGTTTCAGTTTATTTTCAGTTCTAGTTGCATTAGTATTCATATTATTGTGAGACTAGTTTGATTAGCGTGTTCCACCATCGCGCGTCCGTCCTTTGATGACTGTTAATACAGTTGTCAGGGATGAAATATGACAACATAAGTGCTAATCTCAATCCATTACCTAATCCCAATCACTCTGGATATCATGGGACCGAAGCAATACCCTACAACTGTGGCCTTGGCCCATCCATTCGGCGACATCTCCTGACACTCTGGTTTACCCGACCTATGCGTGTTGACCGGTCGATCACATATCGACGCACACACATTGCGCTGAACTCTTCCGTGCACGGCCCGTGCTGGACCACTGTCAATCATCGGTGCCGACCTATCTGTCGGCCCTAGGACGAGCTCCCGACATCCAGTCTTCCATGTATACTTTGGCCCACTACAATAAGTAATGCTAATTCAAAGTTTAAATTGCGACTAATACAACAAAACTGCCAATTGTGACACATAAAGTCCATACTGCTGAATGCAGCGAAAAAATATTAGTCCACGGCCGGCCGGATGCAATCACTTTGCTCCTGCAACCATGATATTTTTCGTCAACCATGATATTTTTCGTCAGCGACCACAACAAACCTTTTAATTCCCACAAAAGTAACCAATAGTAGTTTTTTTGGCTTTCGGCATGTAACACCACCTTGGTACCCACGAAGTGGTTTGCATTGAGCCAACCAGTTACAAATCGTTGTCATACAAAGAAAGATACTTGCAATGAATACAAATATATAGACAAACCAACAGGGGTATTTGCGTACGGTATAGTGGACAGAAGACCTGTCACGAGACTTCAAGACAAGACTAGCAACATCAACTATTTGGTCAACCAATAAATCAAAATGAGAAATGTGCAGACAGAAGCAACTAAGGAAAGGATAATCGTGTCCATGGACTTTCTCTTCTTTATTGATGAGAGGATGTGATTCACCTGCAAAATCAAATTACCTAAGCATTAATACATCTTACGGAACCAATTAAATAAAATATGGATATGATATCCCTTGACAGAGGAATTATATTTGGTCCACAGTGTCAGTGACTTCCCCTTGAAAAGGTGCCATGTCCGATAGTAATTTTGTTTTGATCAGGTGACCTCTTTCGAGACCCCTGAAACTGAAATGCTAAAATTACTTTTACTGGACTTTTGTTATCATCCACTTGTTTATTAGCAAGACACAGGAAATAGTAACAATGCAACCCTACCGTCGGAAGTCGGCTGCCTATATTGCTAAGCTTTGAATTTATGCCTCCAAACGTTGATCGTTGAAACCCCAGTGTCCTAAGGGTCTCTTGTGCTTGAGAAATCACGGAATCCATCTGTAGCAAAACCAAATTAGAATACATATGCAAAATGAGGGAAAATAACAATAACAAGGGAGTCGCAAAATCAAGGAAAATTTTGAGTTTGGTTTTGGTGTGATTTGAATCCATGAGGTCGCAAAGATTTTGTGGTCCTCCATTGAGGTGGTGGCATTTTGATTTAGCTTTATTTCAACAAGGGGAAAATGCAAAATAATCATGTTTCGTAGTACTTCCTTTTGTTTTGTAGGATGAACGGTGTTGACTATATGCCTGTATTTCCTTCATATTGTCAGAGTGCCATGCAAAGTTCAAGGTAAATGAGAATCGCAGAATATGCCTCCTCGGTGAATCATGAATGTCCAACCAAACATGTCGGACATGGAATCTATACCCTTGTCAGAGTTTCGAGTGCCCGACATGGTTACTTTGTACATTTAGAAGAGAGTCCTTGTAACATAGCTGGAAAGTACTCTTTACGGGCTGCGAACATTGATCACTTGGAAAATAATCTTTTTTAAAACTTTCTAAATCAACCACATCAAGCAATATCAACACTTCTGAAGAAGTCCACTTGCACCAAAAAGATCCATATTTGATAGCTACCCACTTCCACACGCGAACGACCAAAGGTATTTCCAGACAAGGATATTATTGAATGGTAGGAGTGCAACCTGATCCACAAAATGATATTTGAACTCCTCCCACGCCATAATTCTGTGTGAGCTTTTTACATTCTAAATTGAAATACAAAGCTGCCATATGTAGTTAGTTACTAGGCTATGTCATCACCATCTCTTGCTTTTCCCCATTTGCTTCATGATGCACCGATACATCAAGCTTCAAGGCAATTGAAGTTAGAATTCAAATGTTAATCTCTAACACATTAGAAACTATTGTTGAGCTATGAAATTACAGAGATCGGTGTGAAACTGCTGATACCATGAGGGTACCATCTCTCTCTATAATATTCAGAATTCTCTTTTCCATCCTGAATCCCACCCATTCTAATCCAAGAGAAGCATTGGAGAATGTTGCCTAGTTTTGATCTCGTCAATTGGGGAAAATACTTCTAATATGGGGGTAAAGAGCAAGTTTTCTGTTCCACTCACACTTCTTTATGAGGTAAAACTGGAAGTCACTTCTAAGCACCATCGTTGGGTTCACTGGGAGACTTGAGGAATATTACATAATGACTTATGTTGAACCCTTTAAAAAGAGCAAAAAACTGTGAATTCCTTGAAATGGACTTCGAGGGCCATCACCCTATGCAAAGAAGTGCAAAGCCTGGCATTTAACATGATTTGTCAATTGAATGCAAAAGCTATAAGGACAGAGAGTGAACTCCACTTTATCAAGGTCACGTCATATATCCTCTCGGAAGCATTGACACGCCTCCGGGGTCCCCGTATGCATGTCGGACACGCCGGGGATACGGACACGCCGGGGACACGGCAAAAAACATATTATTTAATTTTGGAGTAGGACACACCGGGGACACGGCAGGAACACGCGGGGGACACGGTGGGGACACGTCGGGGACCAAAACAATATTTTTTTAATAATTTCGGAGGTAATTTTGTAATAACTTATAAATTTTGGGTTTAAAGGTCATATATTATAATGTATTTAGTTAAAAACAATTTACCTCTCTCTCGATCAGAACACGCCTCTTGCCTCTCGCTCTCTAATCGAACCGAACGATAATCTCCTCTCTCTCTCTCTCTCTCTCACACACACACACACCTCTAATTCGCCTATCTCTCTCTCGATCAACTGTGTGTGTGTATCGATGTGTGTGTCGTTGTATGTGTGTGTGTGGATCGATGTATGTGTGTGTGGATCGATGTATATGTGTGGATTGCTGTGTGTGTACAGTTATATCTTCATTGTCAATAAGCATTGGCCTTATGGTGCTTCCAATCTGCAGTCATATTTAATTTCTGTCTGAAAGAATTTGTTTAATGCTTTATATGCTTGTATATATATACAGTGAGATGTATGTATACAATATACACACACTGCTGTTATTTCTACTATTGATATGCTTATTGTTCCTTCAAGTGGTTTTTTTGTTCGTTTTTGGTTTCATGTGTAATAGTAATTTTAGTTGTGTTCTTGTTTCTGTTTTTTTCCTTCAGGTAAATAGGTGTCTAAAACATGACTTTTTCTGACAGTATTATATCTTGGCTTGTGTTGATGCTCCCGGGTATCAATTGTTCGTTTGTTAAATTAATGTACTTATTAAAAATACATTTTCTATATAAATATTAAAAAAATTGTCGTATCCTTGTCTCCATTTTTTTGAAAAATCCATATCCCGTGTCCGTGTCCGTGTCCGTGTCCGTGTCCGTGTCCGTGTCCGTGCATCCCTAGAATAGGTTAGGGATGAAAACATTAAGGCCCAAAGTTAAGAAAAATAAGGAAGCCATATAGTAGATTGGGATACCATGGCATTGGATATAAAAGCAAAAGACACATAATGATGAGATTGGAGGTCGATAATGGATACAAACAGGTCCAGTGACGTGTTTAATCATTTATAAATTGCTACAGTATTAAGCCTATCGCCTCATTTGTACAGGCCCTTACACCTTACATATAATATTCCGTGAGTCTACGGAAACGGGATTCATGCCTGCAGCAAAATAATGGGTTTCTAAAGTGGGAAAAAACAAAAACTTTCTTCCGGGTTACCTGCCCTGTACTTCTGCTAACAGATGCATGCTCTTTGAGCAGAGTCTGTTCATAAGATCCCCCACCATCTTCAAGATCTAACCTTGTCCTATCACACTCCTTGAAGTCCTCAAGCAGGGAAGCATGTTCTTTCTTAGCTCGAAGGCTAGAGCGGAGCCGATTAAATTCCTGCATTTCAATCACGCCCAATATAAGCACCAGCATGCAAATGTTGTTGACCTTTTGAAACTGGGAAAATCTCTACAATCAAGGTGTGTCATCTGTTGCCATCACAAAGCATGGCGACAAGAATTGATGATGAAGCAATCAATATGCCAAAGTATCACAACCACTTTTCCAGATGAAGTACGAAAATTATAAAAGTTGGGCTGATTACGATGAGGTTTCAATATAAAGAGTTTTGGTAGGTTACGTACGTCCTACCCACAAGTTTTCGTATGTATTATGTTTAGCATGACAACACTGACCTATTTTAACTCTGAGGAAATATATAAATAATAAGAACTTCGTCAACTATTTCATCGTCGGACATTGATATAGCAAACAATCAACTCATCTGTTGACCATTTTAGCCGTGGTGAATCTCTACGGAATTATACGACCCATTTCACGAAGGAGGTAATGCAAGTAGAGTGTGTAGATGACAAGGTCTCAATTAAAGCGTACATAACAGGTCTGTGGTCTGGGCAGTTCTTGTTTAATCTCATACAGGACCCTCCCCAAACCATGGCGGAACTTATGTTGAGGGTCCAGATGCATATAAATGTAGAGGAAACTTTGAGCGCTAGGCGTTCAAGAGCTGTGCGTGAGGTCGGATCGGCTTCTCACCAAAATAATTCTCACCCAACCGAGAAGAATAGGAGAGACATGCTTAGTAACCCTGGATAGGAGCAGAGGTCTAGGAAGGAGAAGCCTGCCAAGGAGATCAGGCGGACCCGTGATGCGGCGCCAGCATTTAACACCGCTCGTCACCACGGCCGAGCAGATTTTGGAGAATTTGCACAGTGATCCCGACCTGAAATGGCCAGGAAAACTGAAGATCGGTCCAATAGAAGATTTAGAGACAAGTATTGCAGGTTCCATCGTGACCACAGTCAAAACAACGACTGCATTGATTTACAATAACAGATTGAGGAACTGGTCCAAAAGGGTCGCCTCAGAAGGTTCGTGGCTGGGAAGGGCCAGAAAAACTTCAGGAGGAAAGAAGGCCCAAGGGATAGAGATGACGACAGAGATAGGCATCAGAATGGAGTCTTGGGAGAAATCAAAGTCATCCATGGTGGCTTCGCAGGAGAAGGAGAATCAAATTTAGCTCTGAAGGCCCATCTGCAATGCTTCCGAGCAGATGACCCTATGGACGTGTTTACTATTGGAAGGTCGGCGAAGGCACCTAGGGCCGAAGAGGGGATCCCAATTATATTTTTCAAGGAAGACGAACGGGGCACTAGTTACCCGCATGATGATTCGTTGGTGGTAACTATGGTCCTGGCCAACTTTAAAATCAAGAGGATTTTGATCGACACTAGGAGCTCTGCGAATATCCTCTTTCTCAGTGCGTATGACTAGTTAAAGATTGGGCGAGAAAGACTGCAACCTATGAGGTCGCCCCTAGTGGAATTCTCAGGGGAACCCGTCTACCCCAAGGGGAAAATTGCTCTCCCAGACACCATGGGATAGGAAGGTAGACAGCTAACTCAGATGGTGGATTTATTGGTAGTGGACAGCCTGACTACTTACAATGCCATTATCAGACGGATGACGTTGAACAAGACCAAGGCTGTGATTTCAACCTACCACCTCAAGATGAAGTTTCCCACCCCGATGGAATTGGTGAGATGAAGGCAGACCAGAAGACAGCAAGGGAGTGTTACAACTACTCCATTCAACACGTCGAGGAAGCGTTGATGGTTGAAAGCCTGCCAGTGGACAATTTAGATATCAAAGATGAGGAGAAACTCTGCCAAGGGAAGGCAGTAGAAGAGCTCGTGCAGATACAGCTTGAGCCGGGCAATCGACACCGAATGATCAACTTGGGGGCATCTTTGAGTCCAGAGATCAGGGATGACCTGATTAAGTTCTTGAGGAAAAACAAAGATGTGTTACTGGTCCCACGATGATATGTTAGGGATCGACCCACAGGTCATTACCCATAGGATATGTGTGGATCCCACCATAAGGCCAATTAAGCAGAAGAAACGTGTTTTCGTTGCGGAAAGAAGCAGGACAGCATCAAAGTAGGTCAGTTATCCCGACTGAATGGCCAACTTGGTGATGGTTAAGAAGACCTATGGAAAATGGCAGATGTGTGTCGATTTGACTGACCTTAATAAAGCTTTCTCGAAAGATAGTTTTCTTTGCCTCGCATAGATCAGCTGGTGGACTCAACGGCAAGGCATGACCTACTCAGTTTTATGGATGCTTTTTCCGAATACAACCAGATCAGTATGGAAGAGGACGACTAGGAAAAGACTTTGTTTACTACTGACCAGGGATTTTACTGTTATAAGGTAATGCCCTTTGGTCTTAAAAATGCCGGAGCGACTTATCAGAGACTAGTCAACAGGATGTTCAAAATCCAGATAGGCCGGAATGTAGAGATATACGTGGACGACATGCTAGTAAAAAGAGCAAAGGCAGGAGGTCATGTGGGTAACTTAAAGGAGGCTTTTGACATTCTGAGGAGGTTCAAGATGAGGTTGAATCCCACTAAATGTGCCTTTGGGGTGGCATTTGAAAAGTTCTTGGGATTCATGGTGTCACATAGAGACATATAGGCGAACCCGAAAAAGATCGGGGTCATCTTGGAGATGCAATCCCCCACACACAAAGAAAGAGGTGCAAAGATTAACTGGTCGAGTGATTGCCCTCAATCGCTTTATATAAAGATCAACCGATAAATGCTAGCTTTTCTTCAAATTTCTGAAAAAAGCGTTCTAGTGGACCCCAGAGTAGAGGAAACTTTCTAGAAGTTCAAGCAGTATTTGCAATCTCCGCCTCTGTCTGCTCAGCCGAACAACACAAGGTGAAAACTTGTACTTGTACATTGTGGTGTCCTCTCATGCTGTGAGCTCAGTCTTAATCTGAGAAAAGCGAGGGATTCAACATCCCGTATACTACACCAGTCGAGCATTAAGGGGCCCGAAAACCAGATATCTTAGGATAGAGAAGGTGGCGTTTGCGGTGGTAACTGCTGCCAAAAAGTTGTGGCCTTATTTCCAAACTCATTCCATTAAGATCCTGACCTACCAACCCTTGTGACGAGCGGCGCCAGACACTAGGCAGGCAGTCAAGGGGGCCTAGCGCCTATGGGCCTAGGCAGAGATCTAGGCGGTTATTTGTTTTTTAAGAGAATTAATTTTTACTTAATACAGCAATTAACAATTCATGAAACTTTTCTATAACATCAAATATAAAATAGTTGTGACTTAAAGCTCTGTTTGGTTTGATTTAGTTAGCAAATATATGATATTTCTTCTTAGTCGCGACAGACCACTACCGCCTAGCGCCTAGGCAGGGCCTAGGCGGCCCCAGGCAGGCCTTTTAGAACAGTGTGACGAGCCCTTCACACTAGATGGTTCAAAGCGACCTTTTAGAACAGTGTGACGAGCCCTTCACATATTCAGGTATGCCATGAGATTCCGGTTCAAAGCGACGAAAAACCAAGCAGAGTATGAATCTTTAATTGCAGGACTCCAACTAGCTAAAGCAAAGGGGGTGCAGAGGTTAGCAGCCATCAACGACTTGCAATTGGTGGTTGGCCAAGTCAGTGGAGAATTTGAGGCGGGAGAAGAGAATATGTGCAAATACCTACGGGTAGTTAAAGGCCTAATTAAAAATGTGTCATTCACAGTTTCTCAAGCCTCAAGAGACGAAAATGTCGAAGCAGATTAGCTTGCCAGATTGGCCACGACCAAGAAAGAGGTCATCTCGGCCAGCACACTACTTCAACATCTGGATATGCCAAGTACGGAGGGAACAAGAGTAGAGGTAAAAGCGCTGGATTACTCAAGCTCATGGGCAGACCATATATTCTAATACATAAAGCATGGCACATTGTCAACCAACAAAGATCGGGCTAGAAAACTCGGAATCCGAGCTGCCAGGTACACGCTAATGGGAGATGTTTTATATCGTAGGAGTTTTACTCTACCTTATTTGCAGTGTTTAACAAAATTGGAAGCTGAGCACACAATGAGGAAGGTGTACGAAGGGGTCCGTAGAGCTCACCACACTGCTCATACCATATCCTATAAAATCATGAGGTTAGGGTACTACTGGCCAACAATGCAGCAGAACTGTGTCGAGCTAGTAAAGAGGTGTGAAGTGTGTCAGAAGTTTACAAATATTTCTCATAAGTCTTCCACTGCCTTGTCACCAATGAGGGGACCGTGGCCCTTCGCTCAGTGGGAACTCGACCTAATTGGGCCCCTTCCCAAGGGAAGAAGACAGTACAATATGTCGTAGTTGTAGTCGATTACTTTACCAAGTGAGTAGAGGCCAAGGCACTAACTACGATCGCCACGGGAACCATAACCGACTTCTTGTGGGAAAACATAATCTGTGATTTCGGATTGCCAAGGGTGTTTGTGGCCAACCTAGGCAGACAATTCGATAGCACGGAGTTCAGAGAATGATGTATTCCCAAGGGAATACACGTACACTACACTTCTAAAGTCTACCCGAGGTCCAATGTATAAGCAGAAGTGACCAACATGGAGATCAAAAGGGGGATAAAGAGAAGGCTTCGAGCAGCAAAGGGAGCTTGGCCCGAGAAGGTACATGTGTTTTGGGCTTACATGATAATTGCACGTACAGTGACATAAGAGACCCCTTATGCCATGGCATTTGGGGTTGAGGCCATTGTCCCAATTAAAGTGGAGCTTCTCAACTACAGGATGGCATCTTTCGACGAACAAGAAAATGTAGAGGATCTAAGAACAGAACTAGACCTTCTAGAAGAAAAGAGGGAAGCTGTTGCACTCAGAGTAGCAGCATACCAGCAGAGGATGGCCAAATACCACGACATCGTGGTCAAACCTAAGTCATTCAGACCTGGACACCTTGTGCTCGGAAAGGTCAACCCCGCCACCAAAAGGATTGACAAGCTCGGTCCAAACTAGAAAAGCCCATATCAGGTGCTAAGGCACTCGAAGGCAGGGGCATATCAAATAGCTACTCTAAGGGGAAAGGAGATGCCCAATTCGTAGAATGCCGAGCACCTCAAGTTGTACTGTAAATAAATTTCATTTCTACTGCTAAAGACTTTATGTTTCTTGTTTTTCCTCAATTTATTTTGTTCCAAGAAGATAATAAAAACCCCAAGGGGGCTCTTCATTTTATTATGTGCTCTTTTCCTATGTTTGTGAAATTCAGCAGGAGACTGACCCAAGGATCTGAGGTCATACGAGATCAAGAAATCCTAAGTGATCAAAACGTGAATTCAACCTCCCAACATTAAAATGAGAAATGGGAAGATGAAGATCTAAAGTCTGAGAAATAGGTCTACAAATAAACCCACTCGACCCAAGCTCAACGAGTACTGGAGTCCAAGAGCTCTGGACTTAACCGAGCCAGACACGTGCGCTCGATACGACAGTCCCAAGGGACAATGAATGTAATGCCACGACATACATATCTCGACAGAACAACTACTAATCGATCCGGACACGGCTGCTCGGTACTCCTAAGGGACAATAAAAATGATGCCAAGACATACAACTCCACTATGATGATATCTCTCACTTCTAAGTGCAGAGTCATTCTATGTCTCTCCACTTGGGGGAGCAGAAAATGGAGAATTAGAAGAGATCATCAAAAAGGAATAAAAAGCTACAAAATATGAGTGTCAATGCACCATCAACATCCAAGGAATAAGCAGCTACAAAATATGAGTGTCAAGGCACCATCAACATCCAAGGAAATGGTATATGTAATGCAATGTAAAGTTATTACACACAAGGCATGGCTTGGCCAAATAAAAGAAAAGAGCAGAAAAAAAGGAAAATTCTCTCAATTATTCAACATTTGGGACCGTAGGGTCAGTCACAGTAATGTCGGTTTCAGTCTGGTCTCCAACAACAACTAGACCAACATCAGCAGAAGAAGGGCCAGAAGTAATGTCATCTATCTTTGCATCTCTAGGCCCGGAAATAGGATCAGAAGAATCTACCTCAATGAGATCCACCTCGACAGGGGTCTCGATAGTTCTATCCTCAGTAGCAGGGTTGGTATTATCATCCCCGGCCAATGAAGGACTACATATATCGAGTTGGAAGATGGAGAAGTAAATGTCAGGATAGTGAGCTGAACAAGCAGTTCTGAATGCTTCAAAGCCCCGAAGGATATGACGTTCAGTCATCTGCTGGTATTGATCAAATTTCATCATCACAGTAGCAACGACAAGCTTCAAGTCCTTCATTTCCTGAGCAAATTCCTCGGACTCGCGGAATTCAACAATTATAGATTCCCGAGAAAGTTTGCTCAGCTCAACTTTCTGGCGCTCAAGGATGGCCACCCTGTTTGCCTTCAACTTTGGTTGAACCTTAGTTATTTTCTTCTGTTCCTCCAAAGAAAATTTAACTTTATCCAGTTCATCCAGGGCATCGTTTCGTTCCATCACTGCCTCATCACGAGCATTTGACACCTCATCAAAACTATTCTCAACCGCCTCCTTAGCCCGTTGGGCAGCACCCAATTCCTTTGGAAATATTTGGTTGTCAGTTGTCAAAGATTTGACCTGGGATGCCATTTTCGCCTTCTCATTCGTCAGGAAGGTCACTTGCTTTCCCCAAAACTCCATCTTGATAACAACATAAGGAATAGACCTATGTTAAAAAGGAATAGTCAAACAAAAGCATAACGGAGGATGTCGGACCAAGTAAGTACCTTTCTGAGGTCGAAGAGGCCTCCTCGGTAGACGTTGACCGGATCAGTCACCGATAAGACTCACACAGCAAATGGCTTGGTCAGATGGCACAGGTGTCCAAGAATAACCTCTTGATCCATTAGGCCCGATGGGCCATCGTCATGTTTGTTCAGAAGAGTGTCTCCCTCAGAACGAGTGGTTGGAGGAGGGTCAAAACGTCCAACCTTCAATTTTTTTTGCTCCTTAACTGACTTTTCTCCGGCCATTGTCTAGGGGAGCAAGGGGTACAACCGTCCTCTCTTTAGGGGGTACCCCCTCCTTAAGCACGACCCCCTTTTTGCTCTGTTCGGGGATCTGGACGCTCATGAAGGACGCAATGTATTCATCCTCCTATGACCTCTTCCTCTTGCTTGAGGCAGGCTGGCTCTTCGGTAGACATGAGCTTCTTTTTGCGACTTTGACATCTCTTCAACTGATATGTATCAACACCATTCAAAGAAACAAATTCAAGATCAGAACAACCACTTGCCCATGAAAACAATATGATCATACCTCTCTCTAGAGCCAAGGCCTTTCATCCAACTTCAGGGACGAGCATATGATTAGCAAGAGATTCTGACGTGACTCGCAGAGAAAATTTGTAAATGTCGTGATCACGTGTACTGGAGATCTCTTTCTTTCTCTTCTAAAAAATGTTCACACACTCCCGACCTAAAAAGGAAAAGGAAGATCAGACCAAAACTAAAGTTCAACAATACAAAATTCAAACTTGTAGATGCTCAGTGCCAGGGGAGGGAAAGCCCCATTGCCCACAAATAGGGAAAGCTTTCTTCTTTTCTCAGGTATTGAACTCTCATCCTTCGCCCCTAACAAAGAAGAACTTGTCCTTCCAAACTTTATTGGAAGAGGGGAGTTCCTTTACATCCCCATTGTCCCTTTTCGAGAAGTACCACCACCCACGGGTTTCGAGAGACTCTTTTAAATTGAAAAAGTGCAGGAAGACATTCAGCATCAGAGCACATTTCCCATCTGAGGAGGAACTACATAGCACTGCGCACCCAATTAGCGCCCTCCACGCGTTGGAAGTGAGCTGAGCAGAGGCTAACCAAAAATGTGCCAGGATTTCCCTCACAATGCGAGGAAAGGAAATACGCAACCCTCCCTCCAATGCGCCCAAACAGATACAAGTCTCATCCTCAAGACTCGTGCACGCCCTCTTATGTGAAAAGAGAACCCTGAGGGAGACTGAATCAGTGATTTGGTATCTTTCCTTGAACACTCCGAGGTCAGAAGAAGATAAGGAGGATGTGACATCCCAGGGGCAAAGTCATCTTCC
>NMUG010004505.1:0-13816 GCA_002855965.1 Monotropa hypopitys | reverse complement strand
ATAATGGTTATGGTTATTAAACCAAGAATGTTATCTTATTTCCAAAGAGTTTTGAGAAAATAGAATAAGCACAAATCTTTATTTTTTACATGGATGAACAAGATGAATTGTTGATTTGATTAAATGATTGTTATGAAGAAATCAGTACAAAAATTCATACAACAGGGATTATAATAAAATAAAGAGAAAAAGAAATTGAAATGGAGATGAAACGTTAATAAGGTGCTCATACGACAAAGGCACGGATATGATCCAGTTATTGAAATGCTTATACAACAAAAGCATAAGGCATGATTATTGAAATGCTTATACGACACAAGCATATCACTACGAAAAGAAAATGCTTATACGACACATGCATAGTGCTTTGTATGAAAGAATACGTTTATATGACACAAGCGAAAGAATGGATATTTTGTATGATGAATGCTCATACGACAAGGGCAAATGAAATAAAATAAATTGAAGGAAATGATTCAATGATTAGTCTATACGACAAAGGCTAAATGTTGAATTGCAGTTTTGAAATATAAATATACAGGTTGGATTTTGATCACCGCAAATGAGAAAGATGAGGAATCATGGTAAAGCAATTTTATTTATATTGAAAATAAGCCCTTGAGATATATATTGTGAATCTAATCTTTCAGGAATGATGTTGTTGATCCATGAAACTTGTACTACAGTTTGTAGCAATTCACTTTAGCTTTATAGCTTATGCGTTTTCTAAAACTATTTTCAGGTCAAGAGGAGGAATGAGCTGGCAGTCTTATGTTTATAAGTTTTTGGAGACCTTTTAATAATGATGTACTCTTGTTGTACTGGCGATCTTAAGCCTGTTGTTGTAACCATGAAGTATAAATGAGAACATCTATGCACTGCTCTGGTTTTTGTTCACACGCTTCCGCATAATTATATTGTTAAGAAATTCTTCAACTCTTTTATCTTAGGCCTTTAGAAAGCTTGCTCGTTGGCTGGTTATGTGCTCATCCTATGAACGGGATGGGTCATGACAGAAGTGGTATCAGAGCTATGAGTTTATGAATTTCTGAACAAGCCAGAGCCAGGAAGCAAGGCACACACTTAGAAGCACAAATATGATATTTGGAGATGAATTACCCTGGAGATGCATGCTTATATTATGAGTTTTTGTAGTTATGTCTAGCAACGACTCAGATTCTTCTGCAGATGATGGTTACTCTAGTAATGATTCCCATGGTCACCATGAAGTTGGACCACAAGGAGTAATTCCTTTGGAAGACGAAGTAATGGAAGCAAGGCTTATTGAGGATGCTACACACTTGGCTTGCAACATAGCAACGCAAGTTGTATATATGAATATGCATCTTACTGAGGTACAAATTAGGGCCATGATTTACTATCGTCTTAGGCTTAGGGAACAAGCTTGCTCTGTGGCTAGAGAGTGGATTCTACAATGGAGTCTCGATGAGATATTCATGATAGCTCTGCATCATCTTGATGGCAATGAAGAGGTAGATAATGAATCAGACCCAGAGGAAAATATTCCAGAAGAAGAGGACGTGATAATGGAAGAAGAAGACCTCGATGCAGATCTGACAGTAGTAGATGGTCTAGTCAACATACCACTCGTCTTGAATGAAAACCTTGATGAAAATCTAGAGGAAAACCTAGAAATAATCTACCAGGAATGGATCTACCCTCCTTATGAGTGGTCTAGTGACTCCGATGATGAGTGACGATTTATTAGTCGCTATATCCGGAGTATTTTTGTTGTGTACCAGACACAATTATGCATCTATGTTTTCTAGTGTTATGTCGAAGGTATTTCCATCTTTTGATTAAAGTATTTCTTTATTAGAATGGTTAATACACGAGCAACTGGTCCAGAACATTACGAAATTGTTGAGCTACGCGATATGGTGCAGACATTGGCTGGAACTGTCCAAGCTCAACAAGTCACGATTGAACAAATGCGACGACAACAAGAGCCAGTGGTCGAACCACCAGCAATTCATGACGATGAAGAACTCAATCCGTCACAACAGATTCACAATGTTATAGCTGTAAAGGAGTTTTTAAAACTCAAACCTCCAACTTTTCCTAGAGGGATGGACCCGATTAAGGCAAATTAATGGGTTACGGAACTAGAGAAGAATTTTCGTCTTCTCTGATGCACGGACCTGCACAAAGTTGAAATCGCGTCATATCTATTGGTGGGCGAAGCCAATAGAGGGTGGAATTTAAAGAGCATTGTTGAACCCAATATGTCTTGGGAAAGATTTCTATAGAATTTTCGTGAGAAGTTTATGCCCAGAGCTATGCAGAATGCAAATAGGATGGAATTTGAGAACTTGAAGCAAAGAGGAGCGATGGCCGTGGCTGATTATGAAGCAAATTTCACCAATCTTGCTGTTTACGTACCGTATCTGGTTGCTAATGATGAGATGAAGGCTCAGAAGTTCAAGGAAGGACTTAAACATGAAATAAGGAAGATTATTCATCCTTTTCAGCTACCTTTATATATTGAAGTTTTGGATAGAGCTATCTTGGTAGAACAAGATGTTGATGAGGCAAGGAGGTTTAATGAGAGAAATAGGAACCAAAGCCAAGGAGGATCCAGCTATTCGAAGAATGGAAACTATGAGAGGAATCAGCAGAGGAACCAGTAAGGGAGAAACAATCAACCAAGGCAGAGGCCGAATTGTCCCAAGTGTGGGAAGAGTCATGAAGGAGAATGCTGGGCGAGAGGACCTACGGTGTGCTTTGGATGTGGTCAAGTGGGGCATTATAAGAATGCTTGTCCGAATGTACTTCCACTCATAGGAGCGAATACGGTACCTGTAGGGAATCCGGGGAATGACGCTAATCAAGGCAATCGAAATCAAAGACAAGGAAGGGCATTTGCCATTGTTCTAGGCAATCCCAGGAATGACGAGGGAGTCATATCAGGTAGAATTTCTATCTATAGACTTCCCATTTATGAACTATTTAATTCGGGATCTATGCAGAGCTGAACAAAATTACGATCAAGAACAAGTATCCGTTACCACGCATCGACGACTTATTCGATCAGTTGCAGGGAGCATAAGTATTTTTGAAGATCGACTTATGCTCAAGATATCATCAACTGAAGGTTAGAGCAGAAGATGTAGAGAAGACTGCATTTCGTACTAGATATGGCCACTACGAATTCCTAGTCATGCCATTTGGAGTGACCAATGCGCCAGCAGCATTCATGGATCTCATGAATCGAATCTTTTCCAATTATCTTGACGATTTCGTGATCGTATTTATCGACGATATTCTGATCTACTCAAATAACGAAGAATAGCATGTAACTCATTTGGCAACGGTTCTACAAATTCTACAAAGGAAGAAGTTATACGCGAAATTTAGTAAGTGCGAATTTTGGCTCGAGAGTGTCCATTTCCTTGGACACATCATCAACAAAAAAGGCATTTCAGTGGATCCTCAGAAGATTGAAGCAGTGATCAAGTGGCCAGCACCAACCTCGGTGACTGAAGTTCGTAGTTTCCTTGGACTCGCCGGTTATTATCGACGCTTCGTCAAAGATTTTTCAAAAATTGCGGTACCAATGACGGAGCTTACACGTAAAGGAGAGCATTTCATCTGGACTCAAGAATGAGAAAAATGTTTTCAAGAATTGAAGAAAAGGCTTACGACGGCACCACGTCTAGCTCTACCCAACGGAGAAGAAAAGTTTGCAGTCTACATTGATACTTCATACAAAGGATTGGGATGTGTTTTAATGCAAGACGGGAAGGTGATTGCATACGCTTCGCGACAATTGAACACACACGAGAAGAACTATCCTACGCATGACTTAGAGCTTACAGCAGTTATCTTTGCACTCAAGATTTGGCGTCACTACTTATACGGAGTTACTTGTGATATTTTCACCGACCATAAGAGTTTGAAACACGTCTTTACTCAAAAGGAGCTAAACCTCAGGCAACGCAGATGGCTGGAACTTATGAAGGACTATGATCTCAATATTCAGTATCATCCCGGAAAAGCTAACGTGGTAGCAGATGTGCTCAGCAGGAAGCTGGAGAATTCATACCTAACACATCTGGCAACGATTATCATAGAACCATCGATTCTCGAGAAAGTTAAGCATCTACAAATGGAAGATCCCAAGTTGAAGAGGATTCAAGAAAATATCAACGACCAAGGGGAGTTTATTTTTCAAGATGGCACTCTCAAATTCAGAGGACGACTGTGCGTACCAGGCAACAAAAAAGTCAAACGAAAGATCATGGATCAAGGCCACAAGATGAAATTTTCAATTCATCCAAGGCATACGAAGATGTATCAAGACCTGAAGAGATCATACTGGTGGATGTGAATGAAGAACGACATAGCGGCGTACGTTAGCAGATGTCTGGAGTGTCAACAAATAAAGGCGATGTGGCAAAGACCAATTGGATTACTTCAACCCTTGCCAATTTCAAAATGGAAATGGAAAGATATCATGATGGATTATGTTATTGGATTTCCACGATCAAGTAGAGGCAACAATGCGATATGGGTAATAGTTGACTGATTGACTAAGTCAGCACATTTTATTCTGATTAAGAATATGTATTCAATGGACCAGATGGCATTTACATATCTGCGAGAGATTATTCGACTTCACGGAATGCCGGTGTCCATTATGTTAGATAGAGATCCACGATTCGTGTCTAGATTCTGGAAAGCACTTCAGAAGGCTATGTGAACGATGCTCAATTTCAGTACAGCTTTCATCCGCAAATGGACGGACAATCAGAAAGAATGATTCAGACATTGGAAGATCTTCTATGAGCATGTACATTGGAGTTTCAAAGAAGCTGGGAGGAGCATCTACCATTGGCAGAATTTGCTTATAATAATAGTTATCAAGCAAGCATTGGAATGTCACCTTTTAAAGCTCTGTATAGAAGGAAATGCAGATCACCATCATGCTGGATGAAGACTGGAGAAGGAGAACTCACTGGACCAGAGATAGTACAAGAGACGACAGAAAAGATCAAGTTGATTCAAGATCGATTGAAGATAGCTCAAGATTGCCAAAAGAGTTATGTAGATTTACAATAAAGAGAAATTGAATTCCAAGAAGGAGAGAAGGTATTCTTGAAGGTGTCAACTATAAAGGGCGTTATCAGATTTGAAAAGTGAGGAAAGATTAACCCTCGCTATATTGGGCCTTTCGAAATTCTTGAGAGAATTGGACCAGTCATTTATCGGTTGGCATTAACACCTGAACTAGCTAATGTTCATGATGTATTTCATGTATCGATGCTTCGGTAATATATCTCAGATCCATCGTATATTCTGATTCAACTGTCACTCGAGATCGAGAAGAACCTGTCTTATAAAGAACGACCAATCAGAATTTTGGATCGTCAGGAGAAGCAGTTGAGGAACAAAGTGATTCTGTTAGTTAAAGTTTGGTGGGAGAACCAATCAGGCAATGAAGCTACTTGGGAGAAAGAAAACGATATACATCAAAAATATTCGCAACTATTCATATGAGGTATAAAGCTTACTTATTGATGCATATATGGCTATTTATTTCCTATTTTTAAAGTTTGAGGACAAACTTCTTTAAAGTTGGGGAGGATGTGAGACCCCGGTCCTAGAAAATATTAAATAGAAATATTTATTTGAGCAAATACAAATTTTGAGGATTTTATTAGACTTAATTAGTCTTGAGGGTTATAAAAATATAGAAAGAATTAAATCAGGGGCCAAAGTAAAAGAAGAAGAAGTTGGGAGTCTGGCTGAACATTTGCAGAGCTCAATAGGAGTCCGGCCTAAGGGTCCAGCCACGTGGAGATCCATCCAGGTCAGCTCAGATGTGGCAGCTCGTCCATGTAAGCAGGCCATCTGGACAGCCACTCTGTCAAGTAAGACAAGAGTTTGGAGTGGGCTGATGTTATGTAGCACTTCGGCATAAGAAGCCAAAGTGTGTGGCTGAGTGGGCTGAGGTCAGCAGCTAGAAGCCAAGGCTGGCCGCCGGTGGGGCTTACTTTTTGGTAAGTGGCGCCGTTTATGTGTCTGCCACCGTCCGGAATCAGAATCTTGCCTTCACCTATAAATACTCATCACATTCCCTCCGTTTTGGTACCACACCATTCGAGAGCATCCATACTCTCTGTCTCTCTCTCTAGAAACTCTGTCCGAAGAACTTCTGCTCGGCAAAGTCTTGAACTCTCATTTCAGGAGCTCGGCAAGCACCTATTTTATGCTTGAGTGCTCGGAAACTTATTTGCCGTACAGCCCAACCCTCAAACGTTGTTTGGTAACTCTCAGCCGTACATCTAAACTCCTCAGAAGCATTATTTGAACTTCGGTCAAATTGTATTCAGCTCGGCAATCATTTTTCAGACTTCTAGATGATCAATTTCAGTTCAGCAAAACCATTCAAGCTCAGATCATTTGATCTCCGGCACGTTTAACTCCGGACAAAGGTACAACTCTTGTTTTAAATCATTCTATGCTCGGCAAAAGCCTTAGAACACAAAAATTATTATTCGGCAGACTTAAATCTCAGTCTTGTTTTGATATTGTTGCTTCGGCAGACTCATTCAGAGTCTTACTGTATATTATTGTTTTCGCTCTTATGTGCGGCCATTATTCAGCTCGGCAAGAGTTTCTGCTCGGCCAAAATATCTTCACTGCATAGCCATATATCTTCTGCTCGGCAAAGCTAGCATTCGACTAAGGTTTGCTCAGGCTATGATTTTCAGTTCGGCTAAGTTATGTTTTAGTCCGATCATACTCCCATACACATGTTGATTGATTGATCATCACTTTGTCCGAAGCAAATTGTGCTCGGCAGAAGTCAGTCATTCTTTAACTTTAACAGTTCGGCTACAACTCTAATTGTTCGGGCAATTGGCCCAGGGCCTTTAAGACTGTTCTCCGGTCATTTTCGACCTATAATCAATTTGAAATCAAGACTTGAAAATCTGTATTTTCACTCTGCTCAGAATGGTGTCCGGATCATAGTATGGCATCAGGTCAGCCGACTGTGTTTTAGTTCGGCAGATCACTGATTGGTAGACATGAGTCTCCAGCAGCTCATGTATGAGCAGGACATTGAATTTATGTCCGGATGATACTTCGGCTAGACCATAACCCTTCGGATATAGATTTAGTAAGTCTCTGCCAGAGTTTGGCAGCTCGGCAAGTGACTTTTGGTTAGACTGAGCTTCGGACATAAGTATCCGGCAGGCTTGCTTTGGCTAGCTCAGCTCGGCAATGTTTTGGTAAGTAGCTTTTATAGAATTTTGATGTATGGTTTATTATCCAGATTGAGGCTAGCTTTCATTGAGAAGAAGGAAAATCTAGAAGCCTATGAAATCTCTATTCAGGTGAATCTCTACACACTACTTTACTCGTACATTTCAAGTGCTTTTCCTTTGAAATAATGGTTATGGTTATTAAACCAAGAAAGTTATCTTATTTCCAAAGAGTTTTGAGAAAATGGAATAAGCACAAATCTTTATTTTTCACATGGATGAACAAGATGAATTGTTGATTTGATTAAATGATTGTTATGAAGAAATCAATACGAAAATCTATACGACAGGAATTATAATGAAATAAAGAGAAAAAGAAATTGAAATGGAGATGAAACGGTAATAAGGTGCTCATACGACAAAGGCACGGATAGGATCCAATTATTTAAATGCTTATACGACAAAAGCATAAGGCATTATTATTGAAATGCTTATACGACACAAGCATATCACTACAAAAAGAAAATGCTTATACGACACAAGCATAGTGCTTTGCATGAAAGAATATGATTATACAACACAAGCGAAAGAATGGATGTTTTGTATGGTGAATGCTCATACGACAAGGGCAAATGAAATGAAATAAATTGAAGAAAATGATTCAATGATTAGTCTATACGACAAAGGCTAAATGTTGAATTGCATTTTTAAAATATAAATATACAGGTTGGATTTTGATCACCGCAAATGAGAAAGATGAGGAATCATGGTAAAGCATTTTTATTGATATTGAAAATAAGCCCTTGAGATATATATTGTGAATCTAATCTTTTAGGAATGATGTTGTTGATCTATGAAACTTGTACTGCAGTATGTAGCGATTCACTCTAGCTTTATAGCTTATGCGTTTTCTAAAACCATTTTCAGGTCAAGAGGAGGAATGAGCTGGCAGTCTTATGTTTATAAGTTTTTGGAGACCTTTTAATAATGATGTAATCTTGTTGTATTGGCTATCTTAAACTTGTTGTTGTAACCATGAAGTATAAATGAGAACATCTACGCATTGCTCTGGTTTTTGTTCACACGCTTCCGCATAATTATATTGTTAAGAAATTCTTCAACTCTTTTATCTTAGGCCTTTAACGAGTTTGTTCGTTGGCCGATCATGTGCTCATCCTATGAACGGGATGGGTCGTGACATGTATGCTTATATATATGCACCTTGTAGCCATGTCTAGTAGTGTCTCTAGCAATAGTAGCGATGGCGGTTACCCCAGCACCGATTCTATGGTCCCTAATAAGCTAGGACCGCTAGAGGTGGTACCAGAAGAGGAAATCGACAAATCCACTCGAGAGCAAGCCCTCTCAGATACATTGGACATGACATATGATGTTATAGCTTTGATTGCAGTACAATACAAAAACGAATCCAAACAGCGAGTGCGAGCTATGATAGATTACCACCTAAGGTTCTGAGAGCGTGCATGCGCCTTATCTAGAGCCACCATAAAACAATGGGATTTTGAGCATCTGATGGAAGGTCAAGGAACTGAGCTCAACAGAATGGATAAAATGTGCCTCATGAACCAGAACTAGAGATCGAGTTTCAAATGGATGAGATGGAGAAAGAAGAGGACCCCCTCGAGTGGAACAACAAGGGATGTGATCTTGACTTAGTATACGAGCTAATGAACGAGCCTTTGGAACTCGACGAAGTCACTGATGACGAACATGAGGAGTGGATTTACCCTCCCTGTGAGTGGCCTAGTGACTCGGATGTCGAGTAGTGTCTTAGTACCCTAGCATTCTAGAATATTTTGTAGTGTGATCTAGACACACCTATGTCGTAAAATGAACGAACTTATGAACAAATCTTTTGCCTTCTTAAATTACATTATGTTTCTGATACGCAAATCTTGTCTAAGTAGAATGGCGAACACATGAGCAAACAGCCAAGGAAGCGGCCAAAATCACGATGAAATAAGCGAGCTCCATAAAATGGTAAGAATGCTGGTTGGCACGGTACAAGAGTAATAGGAGACCATCAATCAATATCAGAACCAAGAACTAGTAGTCGAGCCACCACCGACCATCAACAAAGAAGAAGTCATCCATCCTGCGCAACAAATTGTAAATGGAGCAGCGGTTAAAGAATTTCTGAAGCTGAAGCCCCCAACCTTCAACAGAGGCATGGATCTTGTCAAAGCCAGCGAATAGATCACAGAGCTAGAGAAGAATTTCCTACTTCTTCGGTGTTCGGATCAACAAAGGGTGGAGATTGGATCCTACTTACTGGTATGAATGCGAAACATATGGAGTTTGAAAATCTAAAGCAAAGAGGAGCTACGATCATAGCAAAGTTCACCAACTTTGTATAGTATGCCCTGTATCTTATAACAACTGACAAAATGAAGGCTCGATGTTTCGAAGATGGGCTAAGTCCTAAAATTTGAAGGGTTATTTGCCCCCTCCAACTACCATCCTATGCAGACATTCTAGACAGAGCAATTCTAGTAGAGCAGGACGTAGACGAAACCCGATGCTATCAAGAAAGAAAAAGATAGAATCAAAATCAAAGGGGAGATGGACACCCCAAAAGACAATTTTTGGGAGAAATCAGGAAATGAGAAATGAAGAAAGGAGGGCGATGCCACCATGCCCAACTTGCGGAAGGATGCACCTGGGAGAATGCCAGATGGTTCGAGTCACCTGTTATGGCTACAAAAAGGATGGACACTACAAGCGAGAATGCCAAAACCTACAGACTGGAGCAAATGATGTACCTGTTGCAAAACCCAGAAATAATGCCAACAACCAAGGAAACCGTAACAACAACAATCAAAGGCAGGGAAAAGCCTTTGCACTTGTCCTAGGAGTCCCCCGAAATGAAGGAGTCATAGCATGTATAATCCTTATCTGCAATGTCCCCACTTATGACTTATTTGATTCTGGATCCACACACTCGTTTATTTCAAAATCACATCTAGAAAGAATCCCTAAGGAACCCAAACCCTTAGGATACAATCTATTCGTGACTCAGCCTATGAGTAAAGGCGTCCTATGTTCCATGATCCTTAAGGATTGTGAAACGTCCATGAATGGAGCCGTGTCATCAATAGACATCATTCCTCTAAATATGGATCATTTTGATGTCATTATTGGCATGGATTGGTTGTCCAAGTTTAATGCCAAGATTGACTTCACTGGAAAATCTACCACCTTTGCTGAATCAAAAGGTGGGGAGTCTAAACTTAAAGGCGAAGGAGTTATCTCCCTCCATTGTTTTGTATCTATCACAAAAGCCCGATGACTCTTGCAGAAGCAATGTCAGGGTTACCTCTGTAGCATCACTTCAACCGTATACAAAGGCCTTTCGAAAGAAGACATCCGAATAATATGTGACTATCCCAAAGTATTCCCAGAAGAACTTCTAGGAATTTCCGTTGATCGAGAGATGGAATTCTCTATCGACCTCATACCAGGAATGCAACCGATTTCTAAAACCCTTTATCGTATGGCACCAACAGAATTGAAATATCTAAATGCACAGCTATAAGAATTGATTAAGAAAAGCTTCATCCGACCTAGTTCATCACCATGGGGAGCCCCAATGCTATTTGTCAAGAAGAATGATGGAACCATGCGACTGTGCATCAACTACCGAGAATTGAACAAAGTCACCATCAAGAACAAATATCCATTACCTCGAATCGATGATCTATTTGACCAACTGCAAGGAGCTCAATTATTCTCAAAGATCGACCTTCGCTCAGGTTATCATCAACTCAAGGTCAAAACTCAAGATGTAGAGAAGACTGCCTTCTACACACGTTATGGTCATTACGAATTTCTAGTCATGCCCTTCGGAGTATCCAATTCCCCAGCAGCATTCATGGACCCGATGAACCGAATTTTCACCAACTACCTCGACGATTTTGTAATCGTATTCATCGACATCATCATCTATTCAAATAATGAAAAGCAACATGCAAACCATTTATCCGTCATCTTGCAAACCTTGAGAGAGAAGAAGATGTACACAAAATTCATCAAATGCGAATTCTGGCTCAGGAGAGTCCATTTCCTTGGACATATCATTGACAAGCACATCATCTCAGTGGATCTACAAAAGATAGAAGCAATCATGACTTCTCCAGCACCTACATCAGTAACGAAAGTTCGAAGCTTTCTAGGACTTGCCGGTTATTATCGCCATTTCATCTAGGACTTCTACCAATGACAAAACTAACACGTAAGGGAGAACCATTCATGTGTACCAAAGAAAGAGAAGAGTGTTTCCATGAGTTGAATAAGACACTTACAACTGCACCTGTATTAGCTCTACCTGACGGAGAGGAAGGATTTGTAGTCTATAGTGACGCTTCGCACAAGGGACTAGACTGTGTCCTTATGCAACTCGGAAAAGTGATCGCTTATGCCTCATGAAAGTTAAAGCCACATGAGAATAATTACCCGATGTAGTAATTTTTGCACTCAAGATATGGCATCACTACCTCTAGGGAGTCACTTGCGACATCTTCATCGATCACAAAAGCTTAAGATACATCTTCACACAGAAAGAGTTAAATCTAAGACAATGCCAATGGTTGGAATTCATGAAGGACTATGATCTAAACATCCAGTACCACCCTGGGAAAGCCAACATAGTAGCAGATGCTCTCAGCAGAAAAGAAGACCACTATTACCTAACACATCTTGCAACAATCATTGTTGAACTCTCTATCATAGAAGAAATCAAAACCTTTCAGACAAATGACACGAAGTTACAGAAAATCCATGAAGATGCCAGAGACAAACCGAAAAGCGAATTCACCACACAAGATGGCCTTCTCAAATTTCAAAACCAGATATGCATACCCGATTAAGAAGGAATCAAGTGAAAGACCATGGACGAAAGGCACAATTCAAAGTTTGCAATTCACCCCGGACGAACAAAAATGTACCAAGACCTCAAGAAATCGTACTGGTGGATGGGCATGAAGCGAGATATAGCTAACTACATCGATCGATGTCTCTAATGCCAACAAATCAAAGTAGTGTGACAGAAGCCAACTAGATTACTCCAACCTCTACTGATATCAGAATGAAAATGGGAAGACATTACAATGGATTATGTTATGGGATTCCCTCGATTGATCAAAGGCAACAATGCGATATAAATCTTAGTCGATCACTTGACCAAATCAGCACATTTCATTCCAATCAAGAACATGTACTCAATTGACTAGATGATAGCCACCTATCTATGAGAGATCACTCGACTGCACAGGATGCTGGTTTCAATTACCTCAGATAGAGATTCACGATTTGTATCCAGATTTTGGAAGTCGTTACAAAAATAAATGGGAACAATGTTGAATTTTAGCACCACATTTCACCCTCAGACAGACGACCAATATAAAAGAACAATTCAAATACTAGAAGACCTCTTACGAGCTTGCACCTTAGAATTTCAAGGAAGCTGGGAAGAACACTTATCACTAGCAGAATTTGCCTACAATAACAACTACCAGACAAGTATCGAAATGTCACTGTTCGAAGCAATGTACGACAGAAAGTGTAGATCACCAGCATGTTGGACTAAAGTTGGAGAGACAGTACCAACAAGATTATAAATCGTACAAGAAACAACAAAAAAGATCAAGCTCATCCAAGATAGACTAAAGATAGCTCAAGACTGCCAGAAAAGCTATGCTGACGCTCATCGAAGGGAACTTGAGTTCCAGGAAGGCGACAAAGTGTTCTTACAAGTATCACCGATGAAGGGGGTAATTAGATTTGGAAAAAGAGGGCCCAAATGAGAAGCAAACTCTATTCTCGTCTTCAAATTCCCAGCAAATGCACGATACCTCAAGTCATCAACTCAAGCCATTTATCTCCACCAAGATAATGACTTCAACCAACACTGCATTCTAAATTCTAAGTCACCAAACAAGGTCACTACACTTCTATCTCTTAATCCAAAATCACTTACTCCCCCAATTATCATCTAACTAAGTAAGAAACCTAAATGCCACTTTCAAGAAAACCACAAGGTAGTCATACATGTGCTATCACTCCAGAACATCAAAGAAGAACTAAAATCCTCAAACCACTTTTCCAGTTCATAACACAACTACAATAATGACAACTCATCGACAAACACCAAGACACCTCAAAAGAAGGTCTAACACTCAATTCACACAACAAGTCCAATAACCAATTTAGACAATTTCAACACAAGGCTATTTCTCAAGTTGTTCCGCAATCTGATTAACCAAACAACCCAATCATCGACACAACCGGCTAACCAAATACCCAAATGATCAAGTAACCACCTAACCAATAGTGGACCTATACAACTCAGTCCATCTCGTAAGACTTCAAGTCACAACTTAGGGCTACCACAAGAACAAGAGACCACACATAAACTCTTTTATCCTTCTCAATCAACCAAGAAGTACTGCAACCGTAAGGTAATAAGTTGAACTCAAATCCTCAAGAACCTCAAATCTTAAGCCAAGATCAACTCTCGCATCAAATAAGTACAAAGTACTATCATCACTAACCAATTGGTACTAGTC
>NMUG010004504.1:0-13816 GCA_002855965.1 Monotropa hypopitys | reverse complement strand
CCTCCACCTACCACCAAGTTGTCCGGTTCATCGGCACCTCCGAGCGACAGGAGGATATCTTCGGCGATCAAGCAGCCTCAAAGCAATGCTACATTTCAGCAGTCCGGGAGAACAAAGAGATGAAGCAAGTTCAGTGGGTAGAAATCCCGGACGCCCTAGTTCTTGAAGACGTTAGCGCTCCGGCGGCCGATAAAGCAATCGAAGATCTTATCTCAGTGCCAATCAATGAAGATGGCAGTCGGTCATTCCTCATCGGGTCCTCCCTCTCCCAGCCGGAGCGGGATGAGATGGTGAAATTCTTGAAAGCCAACATCGAAGCCTTCGCCTGGACTTCATACGAGATGCCCGGAGTGGACTCATCGTTCATCTGTCACCAGCTGAACGTCAATCCCTCCCGGCACCCCGTCGTCCAAAGGCCACGACGCTCTTCTCCGGCACACACGCAAGCGGTCGTAGAGGAGGTGGACCGACTGCTGGAAGCAAATGCCATCCGGGAAGTCCAGAATCCCACCTGGCTGGCCAACACAGTCGTCGTCAAAAAGAGGTCCGGAAAGTGGCGAGTCTGCGCCAACTACACGAATCTCAATGATGCCTGCCCGAAGGACTGCTTCCCTTTGGATAGGATCGATCAACTGGTCGACGCCACTGCCGGACACCAAAGACTTAGCTTTATGGATGCTTACAGGGGCTACCACCAGATCTCTACGGCAGAGAAAGACATGGAGAAGACCGCCTTCATCACACCCAAAGGGGTCTACTGCTACAGGGTCATGCCTTTCGGCCTCAAAAATACCGGAGCCACCTATCAACGGATGGTCTCTCGGATGTTCTCTCGGCAGATCAGGGACACGATGGAAGCCTACATCGATGACATGGTCGTCAAGAGCAAGCGGGCAACCGATCACATCCGGCACCTGACGGAGATCTTTCAGATTCTTAGAAGGCACAGGCTCCGCCTCAACGCTGAAAAGTGTGCCTTCGGTGTGGGGTCCGGCAAGTTTCTTGACTACCTTGTCACCTGTCGGGGAATAGAAGCTGACCCCTCCCAGGTCACTGCAGTGTCCAACCTAAGGCCTCCATCCACTATCAAAGAAGTTCAGCGACTCACCGGTATGGCGGTAGCCCTCAACAGGTTCATCAGCCGGTCGTCAGATTTGTGCCGACCATTCTTCCAGGCAATCAAAACGAGCCGGCGCAACTATCAATGGACGGAAGAGTGCAACCAGGCTCTCTAGCAGCTGAAACAGTACATCTCCAGCCCTCTGGTAGTCTCCCAGCTGAAACAGTACAACCGAAGGACTTGGAGCCTCTCATCCTTTATCTGGCAGTCTCCCAGCATGTCGTCAGTTCTGTTCTTTGCCGAAGTGAGGGAACGGAGCACCAGTCGGTCTACTACACTAGCAAGTCTCTCCTTCCTGTCGAAACCAGGTACTTACCTCTTGAAAAACTTGCTCTTGCCTTGGTTTCTGCTTCCAAGAAACTCCTCCCTTATTTTCAGCAGCACATCATCACTGTGTTGACGGAGCACCCGCTCAAGGAAGTCCTCCAGAAAATGGACCTCTCCAATCAAATCTCAAAATGGGCGGTCGAACTGGCCAACTTCGACATCAAGTACCATCCCAGAACGGCCATCAAAGCCCAGGTATTGGCCGACTTCGTTGCACAATTCTCCCTGGGGTCATCCCTCAGGAAGTTCCGAGGGAGTCTACGGTCAACGCCACAGATCTGCAGGTTGCCCCCTCATCTGCTGCTCTGCCTCCACGGCACTCCGGGACTTGTGCCCAGCATCCGGCGGAACAATGGCAGTTGTTTCATGGGGACACATGGAGTTGACGGTGCATCAAACAACAGGGGCTCCGGCGCAGGCATTGTTTTAGTCTCCCCAGGGGGAATTGTCCACGAAAATGCCCTATCTATTGAGTATCCGACCTCCAATAATGAGGCGGAATATGAAGCTCTGATCTCCGGACTCCGTCTTGCCATTGACATCGGGTTTGAGGATATCTTTGTCTACAGCGACTCTCAGCTGGTCGTCAACCAACTTGTAGAGAATTTTTGTTGTTATTTGTTTCCGGGTTCATAAGAACTATCGGGCTATGTAAAGTTTTATTTAATTTTTCGTAGAATATTAGAAAAGACTGAATCATGGTGGGAATAAAGAATTGAAGAATTGAAGACTTGAAGAATTACAAAGGCAGCTTGAAGATAGAACTCAAGAAAGGGCTCACAAAGGTAAATACAGGTAAAATCGTGCATTAAAATTAAACTGACAAATGATTTTTAAAATTAGTACTTGAGAGCATTTTATTAATCAAAAATCATTCATTGAATAGTGCATTCGATTTTCATGGTTTTATTGTTTTTTCGTCTTTGGATCATTATCGTGTCGTTGGTTGAAAGTCGCACTGGAATCGCGTCTTGATTATATTAATCGGTCCTTATTCGTTCCTTAAATTTATTAAAAATCCTTTTCATATTTTTAATCTATTTTGAAATATTTTTTTTGGTTTTCTTAATTCAAAATCTTGAAAATATTTTAAATGATTTTCTAAATTAAAATATCTCGTTTGAATTAAAATCAAAGTTTAATATGTTTTTAAAAATTTCTAATCAGATGTTTTTAAAGAAATCTATTTTTAAAATTTACTAAATGATTTTCTAAAATATGTTTTAAAATCTTTTTAGATTTGTTTTTTATAAAAAACAATCTTATATATTCAAAATGGTTTTTAAAATAGGAAAGTGTGTTAAGGGTTTTAAAGGGATATATACATTTGCTTAAGAAAAATAAAATAGGGTTTTGAGTGAAACTAGTTTTGGGCAGCCGCAACATTTTTTTTAAAAGAAAAGAGAGACTCCCCCCCCGATTGGTTTTGCAACAGAGAAAGGGAAAAAAAAACCTTTCCCCGTTCGTGCGCGAAAAACGCAGAGAGGAAGAGAGAACCCTCTCCCCCGCGAGACGCCGACAGAGAAGAAAAGAAGAGGATCGGGGAAGAAGCTGCGACACGGCGGTGGTTGCGGACGGAGCAAGGTGACGCGGTGGAGGAAGAAGTGACGCAGGCGGCGGACGCTGCGCGCGATTGAGGAGGACGCCGATCTGTTACGGACGGAGGTGACGCCGATCTGTTGCAGACGGGTGGCGCCGATCTATTACAGCGGCGGGCGGCTGCGGTGAGAGCAGCAAACGACGGCGCAGATTCACTGTTTGGTTTCGGTTTGATTTTCATTTCGTTGCTGGGTTGATTTTCAAGAATTACGATTCTGTTTTTTGATATTCATAAGCTGCTGCGATTTTTTTTTGTTTGCCGTGATTATCAAATCCAATGGATACTCAAACTCCGTACACGTACAGTTCACACAATGCACAGCACATTGTTTGATTTCTGATCTGAGGGTTCTCGCGGTTTGTTTCACACATATGAGGTTTTCTTTTCTGATTTCACTGAGTTAGTCGTATCAGTCTCTTGCACGTTTGATTGGTCGTTACGGGTATGCTGCACTACGAATTTTTTGCACGTCTTTGGTTCGCATCTGTTGTTCCTTTAGTGTTTAGATTTGATTTCAATCTCTGGGTTACAGCTTCACCGAATGCGACAGATTGAGGTATTCACTGTTTTGATTTACGAATCACTGGTTGATTTTTGTTTGACTGTCTGTTTGATGTCGGTTGGCCACTGGTAGATTTTCAATTGACTGTTGGTTGATGTCGTTTGGTCACTGGTTTGATTTTCGGTTAAATGTTTTTTTAAACAGTGTGTACGTATGATTTTCTGTGTCTGTCTTAATTGCGTCGAAAATAATATTTTTCAATGATTAATTAATTTCTTGATTTCTTGATTAGTTTAAACGGTTCATGATCTTTGCATGCATAAGAATAAAATTCATTGTTTAACTTTGATTTTCCATATTGCATTAAATGCTCTCAAGTTTAGGTTTTATTAAAGATAAAAATTAAAGAACATCCATGTTGTGCTTCAATGTTTCTTTGATCATCTCGATAAAAATAGTCATATTTATTGTGAGCGTTAAAAGTTTTGTTGCATTGATTGCATCTTTTTATTGTGAGCGAACATACATTGTTTATACTATGATTTGGCCGAGTGATCTCGGAGCCGGCGTTGATCCGGAGATCGGGTTGAACCCCGTGGACCTGTAATAGTTTAAGTAGAGGAATTCGGGGTGATTCATCAACGCATATAGGGGTTAGGTGATACGACTGGAATTTCATTACTAATTGATTGTATGGTTGAACTTTCCTTAAATATTGATTTAGGGTTATTTGACCCTAAATCTTTTTCCACATATATCGCGTGTCTCTTTTCGTTGTCTCTTCACCACCTTCTTTGCATGTGATTCAATATATTACTTTGTGTGGTTGTTTGAGTAAAAAAATAATTAAATTGTTTAATTAAATTTAAAAGGTTAAGAAAATTTAAATTGACCACCATCTTACCTATTCACCCCCCCTCTAGGTAAGTTCACTGCTTCCGTCATTAATTTTCACAACTGACCGAAGAGTACGGTGCCAGAGATGACAGAATGTGCAAGTACCTCACCTCCGCCATCGAAGAAATGAAGAAGTTCAAGATGTTCCGGATAGAACAGATCTCAAGGGAGCATAACTCTCATGTCAACGCCTTAGCTAAGCTGGCCTCCGCCTGTGCACCCTCCGGCCAGCGGTCAATCTCTTTCGGCGTCATTTCACGAGCAAGCTTTGAGCCTCCGGCCATGAAGGTGAACCACATCACCGACGGACCCAGTTGGATGGACGAAGTTCTGGCCTTCCTCAAATCAGATACTTTGCCGGAGGACCGTCGAGAGGCCCATCGTGTCCGTTGCAAAGCAGCAAACTTCTGGTTGTCTCCAACGGAGGCCCTCTACTGACGGTCCAGGACCGGCCCCTATTTGCTATGTGTCCATTCGGCTCAGGTTCCAGTGATTCTTAAAGAATTACACTCCGGCAGTGGAGGATGTCACTCCGGTGGGCAGTCCCTAGCCCACCGAGCAATCATACAGGGGTACTGGTGGCCGAAGATGCGCAAAGAGGCAGAAGACTTTGTTCGGACATGCCACAAGTGCCAGTTATTTGCTCCGGAAATCCACTGTTCAGTTGAGGAGCTTCAGCCAGTTACCAATCCTTGGCCATTCGCCCAATAGGGCATCGATATCGTCGGCAAACTCTCAACTGCTCCAGGCGGGTTCAAATTCCTCATCACAACAACGGATTAATTCACCAAATGGGTTGAAGCTAAACCCCTCGTCACCATCACAGTTGCCGACGTCAAACGCTTCATATGGAAGAATGTCATCTCTAGATTCGGCGTGTCGTATGCCATCGTGTCATACAACGGCACCCAGTTCGTCGGCGACCTTGCCTCCAATACATGCGACGAGCTCGGTATCAGATTCTTCAACTCCACCCCCTACTATCCTCAATTCAACGGTCAGGCCGAAGCATCCAACAAAACCATTTTAGTCGGACTCAAGAGGAGGCTGGAGTCGAAGAGGGGGAAATGGGAGGAAGAGCTCTCACATGTACTCTGGGCTTACCGGACCACTCCACGTCGGTCAACCGGTCAGACTCCTTACTCTATGGCCTTCGGCGTGGAGGCCGTCATCCATATACAGGCTGGCTTCCCCACCATCCGAACGCAACAGTTCGAGCAACCAACCAATGAATCTACACTGGCTGCCGACCTAGACCTCGCGGAAGAAAAGAGGGAGTCCGCCAGGATCAGACTGGGCTCCTACCAACAAGAGATAGCCAGGGGCTTCAACAAAAATGTCTGCCTCCAGGTATTCAAACCGGACGAGCTAGTGCTCCGGAAGGTGGTCTTGAAGAGCAAGAAGCAAAAACTCGTGCCCAACTGGGAGGGCCCGTTCAGAATCACCAAAGTCGTCGGCAAAGGAGCCTACAAACTGGAGGAGTTGGACGGCACGCCTGTCGGCAAACCATGGAATGCATTCAACCTCAGAAAATATTATCATTGATCTGTATCAGAAAATGTAAATTTTTCCTTGATAATTGAAAGGAATGTGTCATTGTATGTTGGATAATTAAGATTGTTATCAACTTTATCGGGTCATTAGACGGTTGTATATGACACTTGTACATTATTACATGTTTATGGAGGAATTGGAGATGTAATGTGAATTCATGAGTTAAGAATTCACGAGATTGTTGTAATGAGGAAATGATGTGGAATTATTCGGTATATTCTGAAATGTGATAAGTTGATGACGATAATATATTGAGGGGTACGCAGAACATATATAGAGGATTTTGTTTAGTCTACATAAAGTGGTTGGTATTTTAACTTCATAATGCTGCGCAGAACAAGCAACAAGAAAAGGAAAGGATTTCAGAAAGTAGCCACGTGTGTTTCTACTAGTCAGTATAAAAAGCAGAAAATAAACATTGAAGATACAACAGGCTCTTACGAAGAAATGCTCTTACGAAGAAATACCTGTTGATAACTGATTGCCAAAGTCACACAAAAAATGTCCAGTTTTTCCAACTTGCTTTTGTAATAGTTGTTCCTCACACATACCATAGCTTCAATGCTTAATTTATTAAAAGCCAATGAAGATGAATAAGATGGATAGTCACTTGAGAAATCGCTCCAGCGGGGAAGGATATCCTCAAAAGTATGATTCCCGATGCCAACATGACTACACAATTCAAGCAACTTCATTACAACTTGAAGCTGTTGACCAGCTCTGAGAAGAGGAATTGATAAATCTTTCAGAAAACAGGGTACAGGAACTCCATCTTGCCCCTGAAGCAAAAATTTCCAGATTGTGAGCAAAATTCTGAAGGAAAGCTCCTAAATGTTTACATTGCATAGAAAGAAGTTCTCTAGACCCAAAGGTTAAACTACAAGTCATAGCATTACCCTAAGCATGGCCAATGGAATGTCATTACACGTTCCAGCTTTGTCAGGAGAAGATGATGAATGTTTGGCAAATTCTATGACAAATTCATTATGAGGATCACAAATCTTGGCATCATAGATCCACGATCTGATAAATTCACAATATGGTTCACATGAAGAGAGAAAGAGAAACTTAAAGACATCATTGTGGACCGGATCAGAAACCTACAAAATACAGTGCCAAAATAGCACGTTAGCAGAACTGCAAAAATTAACGGAAAAAGGAGCATCGGTACAATCAAAATTTGGATGATGATGAAGCAAGACAACTAAATTCAATGGGTTGGGTGAGAGTATCAGATGTGTGTGTATCTAGGTTTAGGAAACTTAATCCTTGAAAATCTAGGATAGAAGACTGGAAAAATCAGGATAGGCCTATCAGGATACTTCAACTATTTTTTTATTACCTTACATATGAATCTGAGTTAAAAAATTGGCTCCCTAGGTATTTTATGCACGACTATGTGAGAAGGTGAATAGGATTTCAAATTGTTTATTAACACAAACAGCCTAATTTGGTAACAGTCCGTAGCCCAATTATTATTGTTCCATTATTTTATTTTTACCCACAAATTTTTTTTACTTGTGCCCCAAACATATTAGTTAAGTACGTAATAGAACCGCCCAGTACCAATTCCCTTAATAGCATAGTCCATATACAAATGGAGTTTTGAATGATATATTACTGCTGTCGCTTTTAATATGAAACTTGGCTTTGGGTTTGTTTGCTTAAAACAGAGAGAAAAATCTGTACAGAAAACAGCCATATGCGTTTGATTCGAGCAATATCCAGTACATAACTTGCACCACACTCGTGTCATGTCGACAGAAGTACTTCACCCAAAAGGGCAAATCCATGTAACCTTATGCAAAAACATTACACGTTGGGCTATTTTGTTCACTTGGTATTAAGGTCCCGGCAACATATTTCAGCTACCTAGTAGAAAGGTGAAGATCTTAGCAAATGTCTAGTTCATGAGCGAATGATCTAAGGTGCATTACAGATAATGACGTGAAGGGATCTTAGCAAATGGCGGATCATTGTAACATTGCAAGACAAGATACACATTGAGGAATTTTGTGCACTTGGTATACTGTCTAAAACTCTCAGCCACGCATTTCACCTACCTAATAAGAAGGTGAAGATCTTAGCAAATGTCTGGTTCATGAGCAAATGATCCACGGTGAATTACAGATAATGACGAGAAAGGACCAAGTGACATCATGTCCAGCAATGGAAACAAACAAATAATAAGGTGAAGCACAGTAGAATCTAGGATACAAAAAAAACTTGAATAATGCAGAGTTTCTGACCCGTAGTTGTGTATACAAGTAAGTGAGGAGATCTCCACCTCTTGGGAAGTTACCAAACTCTAAATTAGCTTTGGCAACTAAACCTTCGAAAGAAGATAGTGATAAGCCGAGAGCTATATCATGAATGTTACAGATACGTCCAATTGCTTCAATCTGATTTCTCAATTCCTTTGTGTGCAGGTAAACCTCCAACAGGGTAACTTCAGAAGGCACTGAGCTAGTGAGACTGCCTACTCCAAAACAAGAGTGTGAAGACAAATCATTGGTCATTATCGAACGCCTTAATCCCACCGATGCATTTAGTGTATTCACTCCGCATATGTAACCTTCTAAAACCTTCCGCACAGCAACAGAGAATGCTTGATTAACAAGACTGTGTATTTGGGTTTCTTCCCTTTCAGCCGTAAGACCATTACGATTTTCCTTGGCTTCTGAAGTTTTAAGTGTATTGCAGATTAAACTTTCTTCCAAATCAAGATTAATAAAATGATCTACAAATTTGCGGAGAAGAAACACTACACATCCTGAGTAGCCTAAGGATTTGAATATCTTTCCCAAAGCAAGAGTGCTTGATGACCGGTTCCACAAACTGGGAATTCGATGGAAGGTCCTATCGGCTGGATCAGAATAGAATGCTGCACAGAGCTTTTCAATGGTTATAAGAGCTGACTCTATACCTTGAAGAGCATTGAGTGCTATCCTCACCAAACTTGCCTCCTACAACCACAAAAAGGTTTCGTAATTACAATAACCAAACAGCAGTACCTAAGTGCAAGAAAAGCTAGGATCGGATATGAACAGAACACAGTCTGGAATAGATATGTATTGAAATATCAATGTGATACTGTGCAGAGGAGACTAGTTGAGAAGAAATAAGAAAGCCATCTCAAATTGATTTTTCAGTCCTTAGTATGAACAAGGGCAAAACAATGTGGACTGAAATATGAGATGAGCCGTGACTGGCAAGATCTTACAACAATACATCTGAATGGGACCTCTTGGCCGTCCCAAAAGAGTGGCCTGGACCACTTACAATAAATTCATTTGCATATTAGGCAATTAGATGTGTTCCGAACGCAATTGTGCAAAATGAATCAACTCTAAAAGCTACAAATTTGGCTTCCTTAAAGTGAATTATCTCAGTCTATTCTTTTTAAACATGCAAGTTCCTTACCAATAGTGAGAATATTCAAGCTTTGTCCAAAGAGGCACCCAAAAACAATGGAATTAGTCTGTCCATGTATTCACAGATTTGGAATTAGCTAATTAAACATTGATCCAGAAAATCCAGTAACCAAGTAGGCCCTTAAAACATAATGTGGTTTTCAGAAGCATGTCGTGGTTAAAAATAAGACACATAAGTGAGCTATGAAGTTCACATGAGTTAACAGAGTTAGCAGAATGCTAAGAGACAGGACTCCCAAGGGAATTAAAATATTGACATAACACCTAAGCATAACTACCACGCCAATACAGTAGGGAACGAAATGTGTCAGAACCAGAGCCTCAGGGTTACTTTTTCAAACTAAATATTAATTTAAGCTACGTTTCTAAGTTTTACTTCCACACATGTACGGATAAACTGCAAGCACAGAGAAATTTCAAGTGAGCTGAATTGTGGAAGTATCGATGACACATGCTGATAAGATTTGCCAAATTAAATGGAATTTGGAGTAGAATATCACTGGAGCAAAAAGGGTTGCTCTTCCCTTAGTTTTTTTTATTACAGTATTCTTCCTACCCCTCCTCTCATGGCTCTCGACTTCTTATACATGCAAAAAGAAAACACAACAAATTTAACACACTAACTACTCAGGAGCCTTTAACTACCTAACTAACCTAACAAAGTAACAGCTCTAACTCCCACTGCAACCACTGAACATCTTGCAGCTGAGGTCTTCCCTTTATTAGCCTTACCCTCCATATTGCAGCTCGTATCATTCCCTTCCCCTCGAGAATTGCCTTGTCCTCAAGGCTGGAAATTGGGGAATTTGTTCATCAACTCATGATACAGTTCCCTGTAGCATCCTCCAAGAAAGAGTTGGACCGCTGTCCTAGGACTTGAGTTGCAGGCATGTCCTTATGCTTCACCAAACGTCTGTCCAAGATTGCCACTGGTTGTGGCTCCAAAACACCATCATCACTCACAGAGGTGACAAGATTGGCTGTGACATTACTCCAGAACCCAATTTCTTCTTTAGTAAAGAAACATGAAACACTGGGTGCAACTTAGAATGGGAGGGTAAATCTAATTGATAAGCCACCTTTCCCACTCTCTTGGTGACCTGAAATGGTCCATAGAACCTGGGGGACAATTCCATGTTGCTCCTGGCCTGCAAAGAATTGCTTGTATGGTTGTAACCTCAGGTATACCCAATCACCTTCCACAAACTCCCTTTCAGTCCTGTGTTTGTCTGCAATTTGCTTCATTCTGTTCTGGGCCTGAGTCAAGTGCTCCTTGAGGATCTGTATCATCTGTTCCCTATCTCTGCCCCAGTGATCCACAGCTGCTATTGTTTAGGATCCTGGAATATAGTGTATAAAAGAGGGTGGTTGTCACACCCCATCCCGGACATCCAAAATGAGGTGGACAATCACCAATAATCTTGATTCTAAATTTAAATTTTTAATTTTTAAATCTCGACTACTTCCATAAGCAAACCTCAAGAGTTCCATTTCCATAATTTTAAACCATATACACAGCGAGACTACTTCCATAAGCAAACCTCGAGAGTTCCATTTCCATAATTTTAAACCATATACACAGCGAAAACTTACACAAGCTGACAAAGAAAGAAAATTATTACATGATCAACCCGTCTATCTACTCAAAAGCATGGTTGTCAAACTTGTACGAGTCGCGATACGAATCGCACGAGTCGATTCGATTCAGGAACAAAACGATTCGCAACAACACAGTGAATCGCAATCAGTATAGAATCGTATCTTGAATCGCATGAATCTTACGAGTCGCGATACGAATACGATTCTGAATTTTTGGGGTTTTGGGTTTCGTTTTTGGGTTTCTAAATTATTTTTGGTTTCGTTTTTGGGTTTCTGAATAATGCAAACTGTGGTAACCAAACCAAACATGGGCCAATGGGCCGGATAATCGGAGCTAGCCCGTTGGGGGCAGGTCCATTGGGGCTGGAACGGGTTGGTTGGACCAACTGGAGGGCCGTTGGCCCAGCACTATGCCGGAAGGAGTGTCACGGGTTAGCCCGGCTGACTAACCCGTACACCGGGCCTCTTTGGTCAGGACATGACAGGGTCATCCCGACCCAGCAACTCTGTCGGAGCCAAATATCTATCCGGATCACAGCTAGCAAGAGCACGGCACGGCACGTCCGGGCGATTCATGCCTCGCCAGGGTTTACCGGATCAATGCTCTTACCGGACGATAATTGTTTGGATAACCCAATAAGGAAATCTGGATAAATCCCGGATATTGCGGCGGAATATCCGGGACGGTTACCGCAAATCACGCCGGACTAAGGGCGATGAGAGCAGCTTATAAATATCATGCATCGCAGAACGGGTAAGGGGTTACTCACTTTGATTTCTAACAGCTATTGTCTTTAAAAATCGTTCTCTCAAGCACTCATCTGACTTAGGCATCGGAGAGCCTTTCCGGCATCCGGCGCCGGGCAGTTCTAACACTTTTTCTGTGATCGCAGGAGCCACCAGGCAGTCGTTTGGGTTCGGATCTTGGATTAGCAACTCGGATCTCGGGTACGGAAACCCACAATTGGCGACTCCGCTGGGGAAGAACAGCGAACACATCCTTGGTTCATCACATTCGACTACTGATGGCTCCACCCACAACATCCGGACGCAACGGGCCTAATGACTCCCCGCCTGAGGATTTTGTCCTCTTGCCCATCGATGGAACCCCCGCCGCGGTTGCAGAGAATAACCTGGCCAACGGCACAGCTCCTACTCGACCTCAGAAAGATCAGGGTTCCCGAGCTTATATCCGGACCTTAGAAAATCGCATCAACAAAAAGGATGAAATCATACTCGCAATCCAGGAAGATGTGCTCCGCCTGAAGGGAGAGCTCCGAGCGAAGGAGTCCCGGAGGACAAATCGTACGGAAGAAGACCGTGGCAGGAGGAGGTCACGTTCCCCCGACAGAAGAAGGGATTATAGGCAACATCATCCGAAACCCCGGAGGACAGCCGTCGTGCTGATAATTCGGAGCATGAGAGGAGGAGAAAAGGAAGGGATCCGGTTGATCCGGATCGTGGCCGGACCCCACGGACTTCTACCTTGCTTCGCCTCGGAGATCAGTCCGGATCAATGGAATGCTCCACGGGAAATTGGGAGTCAGATTGGACGAGCAGTGGGACGGCCACGCACGAAAGTCAGCTGGCTAGACATGAAAGAAAACGCAAAGGGAAAGTTGATTACCGGACCACAAAACGGCAGGCTTCGGTCAATTCCAGGTCCCATGCAAGGGACAGGGGTGTCCAGTCTGGGGATCTCCGGGATAAACTGGATGCCAAGCGCGGAAACGACCGTAGCAATGTGAGCCGGGCCGACCAGGTCCATGCACAATTGATATGCTCACCTTTCTGTCCGGAAATCGACGCATACAGAGCACCGAGGGGCTTCTCTGCCCCTAAGTTTAAGAAATATGAGCCTACATCCGATGCATATGTGCACCTGGTACAGTTTCGCCAAATGATGTCACTGCATATCACAGAGGATGAGCTCCTCTGCAAGGTCTTCCCTTCCAGCCTGGGGGATCTCGGGCTCATTTGGTTCGATAAACTCCCGGAGCAATCAATTGGCTCGTTCCGGGAATTGTCTCAGGCCTTCCTGGCCCGGTTCGTTACAAGTACAAAGCAGAAGAAAGAAGTGGATGCGTTACTCGCACTCCGGATGGGCAAGGGGGAATCTCTCCGGAAGTACGCAGCTCGGTATTGGGAAGTGTATACCGAAATAGAAGGATGTTCTCCGGGAACCGCAGTTCTCTCCTTCAAAATTGGATTGGATCCCCGGAGCAGGCTGTTCGAAGATCTGACCCTCTGTAGTCCGGCAGACATGGACGACTTGATGTCCCGGATCGAGAAGCATTGCCGATTGGAGGAAGCGAGGTCAGAACGGCTGAAATCTGAGTCAGCACCTAACCCTAAGCCAAGATCTGGACATAATGCTCCAAGGCATGTGAATGAAATCACATCCAAAGAAAGGAGGGTGCCTCGGCCAAGAATTCCAGGCGAACGAGACGGTATTTAAGATACCTATATACGAACTCCTCCGGAAAATTGAAAAGGAAGATTTCTTTAGACTGCCTCCCAAAATTATGGGGCAGCCATAGGGAAAGAATGCTTCCATGAGGTGTTCCTATCACCGGGACAGGGGGCATCTCACCACGAGATGTAGGGCGTTCAAGTCGTTCCTGGAGGAGCAGGTACAAGCAGGGAGGCTCAGGGAATTCATCGATGACGAAAAGACTGCTACCGGACTACCGCCTCCACCAGTCCGTGATGACGACGGGGTCGTTCGGGTTATAAACGTTATTCACGGAGCGATGGATGAAGCATCGAAGCGCAGAATGAGC
>NMUG010004503.1:0-13817 GCA_002855965.1 Monotropa hypopitys | reverse complement strand
CTCAAAAATCGATCATTTGTTCAAAATTAGGGCTTTTTATGAAATCGTTTAATTTCTTAATTTTCAAGAATATTAGTGAGCTACACACACACAATTGCACGAAATAGTAACATGTTTACCTCAAGCGCGTGTCGGAGCCGAAAACCCTAGCCGAACCAAACTTCGCCACTCGCGAAACCACCTACGGCAATGGATAGAGGGAGACGTAAGGAACAACGTTTCTAAAGACAAAAACACGAGACAACCACTTTAGGAAATGACTTACCCAAAAATCTCGGCGGATAGATTTGATATGTGCGTCACCGGGTAGATCTCGTCGAGGGGAACGACGTTAAGCCTTGACAAAAGTCCAGGAGAGGCCCGGAAGACCTCCAAAATCAAGCTTGGAGCTTGGGCTCCAATGGAATTTGAGAGAGAAGAGAGAGATTAGGTTTTTGGTCCAAATGAGGGAGGAGAAGAACTCTCCAGCCGATTTTTGGTATAAGACTCGAATTAGGAGTGAAAAGACATCCATACCCCTCATTAAAACACAAAAATATCATTTTTTCGAATGCGTCGTCCGGACGAAACTGACCGTCGTCCGGACGAAACCCCCTTTAGTCCGGACGATCACCCCCGTGATCCGGACAAAACCTCCTGAAGCAAATAACCAAAATCTGGAACCGTCGTCCGGACGAGACTAGACCGTCGTCCGGACGACACTACCTGGACCATTTTGCCTTCTCCCTGCCGAGCTCGTCCGGACGAGACTCGGCCGTGGTCCGGACGGCCGGACCAGAAAATTTCCAGAAATGTTGACGCGCGACTTCCGAACATATTTTGATCATATCTTCTCCGCCCGACCTCCGATTGAGTTGATTCAAGTCGCGTTGGATTCGTAATTAAATTCTCTACCTCATCCTAGGGTCAACCACCTTAAAATCCCACTAGAATTTTAAGTCAAAATTAAATTAGACCTTAAATCTAATTTAGAATGTGAACCGATATTCCGGAAATTCTTTATAAAATACGGGTCGCTAGAGTGCATGCTTGTGATGTTCTCATGGAGTTCTGTTTTCATGTCTTTGTGCATCTCAGTTCTTAGGTATTCATGTAGCCGGAGTTCCCTTCTAGCTACATTTCCAATCACGACTATATACTGTTGTTTCAGTGGGTGGAATGAACTCTTCCTGACACCTGTCTTTCATTGTAATCAAAGCCATAAGAGTAGCCAGTGATCAACCCATTGACAAGTATGATAATGGATTAGTTGCTTCAGGACAATGCAACGTTGCATGTACTTTTCCTTCAGCTTTGATCTCAGAGATAATCAGGGTATAAATTTCCATGCTCTAAAAGTTCATCAAACATTTTATTTAGTTGATTATTCTCCAGAGGATAACATTTTCTAACATTTGAATTCCTATCTTCCGAGTTCTTTGGATTATTCTGATTTTGATAGGTTGTAGCTCTAGCTATTTATATTCTGGTTCTGGACGATAACAGAAAAGCTCGTTATCACATGTCAAGATATCATTCCTGGTCACCTCTAGTTGGCGTTTTTTTTCTTCTTCAATTCTATGTGGTCAGAATTATATCAGGCACTTCGATTAAGAGCTTAGCATCAAGTTTAGGCTTCTCTCTCTGTTCATTTCCCTATGTTACCTGGAACATGGATCCTACATGTCAAGGTTCTAAATACCATATCGATCTGTGTATCAGTTTTTAAATTGGTATGATATGATACCGATACCAGTCAAATACCGGTACCGTTTTAAACTTAGTCATTATATATATATAGATACAATTTATAATGAATTAAACATAAGAACTTTTATACTCAAACTATATTCACGTACACCAATCACAGTGATTTCAAGCTGCAGTATCAAAAAAACGTTCACCAATAAAAAATGTGCAACTGAGTTTGTATGAATCACCAATCACAGTGATTTTCAGGCATGTTAGTTTGTACACCAATCACAATGATTTTCTAATACTTACACTGATCAGGCGGCAGGAGCTACTGGCGATAGAGGAGGTGGGAGGAGACACCAGTGATGGAGGGGACGGGAGAAGCTGTCAGTAACAATTAAAAAGTTCAGTCCACATTCCTCCTTAAAATCAAGATGTTAAAGAGAGAGAAACTTGAGCCTAATAATAAATAGAAATGAGACATAATTAGGCGATGTGAGATACATTCTAACACACCCTCCTGTACCACAACACAGGATAACCGAACACTCGAAACATCCGACACAGGCCCAATCAAGCTCTGATACCAAGTTCAAAGGGATGAATATTTATACAAGAGGTAAAATCTCCTTATGAAAAGGGAATCAATCTAAACTATGGAAAGAAAATTAAAATGAAAAGAGTGGTCAAACATAACCAAAAATAGAAATCCTAATCAATCTAAATTATTCTTAATTCAAACACTCCCTCTCAAGCTAGAGCGAAGATATTGACGAGACACAGCTTGCTAAGAGATGATCGAAGAAGCGTAGGACCAATAAATTTGGTAAACATATCAACGGTTTGATCAAATGAACAAACAAAGCTTGGAATAATAATACCAGTTCGAACTTTTTTCCGAATAAAGTGAATATCAACTTTCACATGTTTAGTCCTTTCATGAAGAATAGAGTCAGAAGATAATATAATAGCGGACTTGTTATCACAAAACAAGGTAGGCGAGCCTGCTACTGGGAAGCCCAACTCACTTAGAAGAGATCGAAGCTAAAACAACTCACACATGACCTGAGCCATAGAATGGTATTCAGCTTCAGCAGAAGAATGCGAGACAACAGCTTGCTTCTTACTCTTCCAAGATATAAGATGACTGTCACGGAAGGTACAAAAACCAGAGGTAGAGCGCCTGTCACCTTTAGAGCTTGCATAATCATCATCTGTAAAGCATGAGAGACCTGACTGTGCTCTAGTTGTAAAGAAAAATCCAAGATCAGGACAAGCCTTGAGGTATCGAAGGATATGGTAGACGACATCCAAATGAGACGTACGAGGTGAATGCATAAATTGGCTCACAACACTGACGACAATGTGTTCGTTAAATAGATAAGATGACCCACAAGACGTTGATACACCGAAGGGTCTGGTAATAACTCTCCCAGTTCTGCATTTAACTTAAGGTTCGGGTCCATAGAGGAAGAGGCAGGTCTACACCCAAGCATACATGTATCCTGAAGAAGATCTAGAGAATACTTTCTCTGGGATAACGAGATACCATGGCGAGAACTAGCAACCTCAATACCAAGAAAATAACGAAGAGAGCCCAAATCTTTAATATCAAATGACATACACATGTCATGTTTTACTTGAGAAATTTCAGATGCATCATCACCAGTGATAATAATATCATCAACATAGACCGAGATAATAATACATCTTCCTTGAGACTGGCGACGAATAAAACACGTGTGGTCTTAATTACACCGAGTAAATCCCATACTCAGAACCACATCGCTAAACCGACTAAACCATGCATGAGGAGACTGCTTCAGGTCATAAAGAGACTTTTGAAGGCGACAAACTTTCCCAGAACACTCCCCTTGAGGTCGGAATCCCGGTGGAGGATCCATATAAATTGTCTTAGTCAAATCTCCATTTAAAAAGGCATTTTTAATATCAAGCTGATGAAGAGACCAAGAAAAGAAGCATCTAATGAAATAAGAAGACGAACAGTAATTAACTTAGCCACCAGAGCAAAGGTGGCCCCAAAATCCTTACCAGGGACATGAGTAAATCTCTTGGCAACCAAATGCGCCTTATATCGATCAATAGATCCATCTGCCAAGTATTTTAGACTAAACACCCATTTACAACCAATAGTACGCTCACCCGTCAGGAGAGCAACAAGCTCCCATGTCTGATTGTCCTAAAGAGCATCTATTTCCGCTTTCATGGCAGCCACCCATCTAGGATCCTGGAGAGCCTCATGGACAGACCGAGGGATAGGAACCGAGTCAACCTGACTTAGAAATGATTGATACGAGGGAGAGAGACCCTGATAAGATACATACTTTGAAATAGAATGATTAGTACTTTCAGTCAAAAGATAACGAGCGGGGGAGCGACGAACACGGATAGGATAAAAGTGAGAAGCAACATCAGAAGAAACACCAGAAGGTAAGGGAGAAGGAAAGTTACCTGAATCCAGAGAAGACGTTGGCAGAGGATCAGAGAGGCGAGGATGGCAGGAGTAAACCTGCAATGGATCATGAAGGATAACAAGGGACAATGAGTCACCCATGGAATCAAGAATAGGAATGGGCCTAGGTAGTATAGAGTCCTCGGCCATAACAGGTTCCACCGGTGCTTGTCCCGTTGAAGGAGAAGAACCTGGAAAGAAAGAAACAGTTTCCAGAAAAGTAACATCCAAAGTATGATACATGTGACGAGTAACACGATCATAACAGCGATACTCCTTTGACATGGAGGAATATCCTAAAAAGACACAATGAACAGCTTTTTCATCAAGTTTAGTGTGGATAGGACTCTTATTTTGTACAAAACAAGTGCATCCAAAAATAAGAGGAAAGAGAGTAGCACCAGGTTTAAGAATGTGAAGCGATGCTTTCCCTTCAAGGACACGATTGGGAGTACGGTTAATAAGATATGTGACAGTGAGAACAACCATATGCCAGAAATATTTGGGGACATTCATACCACACAAGAGACATCTAACAACAGACACGATGTGATAGTTTTTACGTTCCGCCGCACCATTTTGTTCAGGTGTATAGGGACAAGTAAGTTGTTGGAGAATCCCATCTTGATTAAGAGCAGACCGAAATTCATCAGTTATATACTTCCGACCATTATCAGACCGAATATTATGCACCACAGTATGATATTGGATTTTAATCATTTGTAGAAAATTTCTAAAGTGAGTAAAAATTTCAAATTTTTTCTTCATAAGATATACCCAAGTGCAACGAGTGTAATCATCAATAAATGTGATATAGTAACGATGGTGAGACAAGGCAGTAACAGGTGAAGAACCCCAGACGTCAAAATGAATAAGGTCAAAGGCACTAGGAGCTCTATGCATACGGGGAATATAAGAGGTACGAGTATGTTTAGACAATTCACAGACCACACACTTAAAATTGAACTCCTTGTAAGCTTTAATTAAACGAGGAAACAACCAGCACAAATATTGAAAGTTAGCATGTCCAAGACGAGCATGCTAAAAATCTAAAGTTTTAAGACTAAAAACAAATTTATGAGGATCTGGTAAAACAGAATTATTAGAATGAGGTAAAATGGTAGCTTGCAGACTGGAGGATATAAGAGATCTAAAGTAGTAAAGGCCATCACGGTCATACCCCCTGCCAAAAATCTTCTTCGAAGTTCTATCCTGCAAGTAGCAACAAGAAGATAAGAACACAACAGCACAATTATGGTCTTTGACAAGACAATTAACCGAAAGAAGATTGTAGGCAAAATTAAGAACATAATAAATAGATGAAAGAGTAATATCAATGGATAAACAAATATCTCTCTGATTATGAACTGGAATGGAAGATCCATCAGCAATACAGACTGATTGAACGATAGGAGTAAAAGAAGAGGCTAACATAGAAGACTCGCTGGTTATATGATTATTAGCACCAGAATCCAGAATCCAAGTAAGATGGGTTGACTTACCGTGAAGAGCGGTTGAAGTACCTGTAACAATGATAGTCGTGGGGCCACAAGACGAGGAAGCTTTCTTTCCAGTATCACCTATGAGGTTGTAGATCAGGGTCACCGGAGGTGAAGGTCGGCGACTGGGGCGTTCTCGCCGAAGCAGCGAGGGACGCCGATAGATCTAGATGGCCGATCTGGATGGCGACATATCTGACGATAGCAGATCTGGACGATGGCGGATTTGGACGACGGCAAACAGACTAGACAATAGCTGTAGTGATCGGCAACAGTTGCGCAACATCGACTGGACAAGGTCCCCGGATGCAAGATAAGGGTCGTCGGAGGCGGAGAAAGGTTGGTGGTGACTGGATGACCATTGCGAGTGACGTGCGACGGCAAAGGACGTCCGCACAGGCGTGAGGATGGTACATGCAGATTCGCAAATGTCCGGATGATGTATGACGCAGATGTGCAGCGATGGCAACGAACTCCTCGGTGATGACAACGATGGTGCGACTGACTTCGTCAGCTGTAGCAACGAGATGGTCGGCTAGAGAGATGGCCCGAGAGATGAGAAGCGCCAGGATGAGCAGCGGCGGAGATAAGCGGCAACGAAGGGATGAGCGGCCGATGGCCGGCGTGATGCACGACGACTAGATGGGCCGACGATATGTGATTGTGCGGCGACGGGATGAGGGCAGATGGCTGGCGTGATGCGCTGCGACTGGATGGGTCGGCGAGATGTGCAATGGTGACGGAAGATTGTCGGCAACTGACGGGATGGGATGGCCATCAACTGATTTGTAAGCAGGATGGGGCTTGCGTCTGCAAAACCCTAATTGGATATAAACCATTTTTTTTTCTTTTGGCTCTGATACCAAGTTGAAAAGCTCAGTACACATTCCTCTTTAAAACCAAGGTGTTAAGGAGAGGGAAACTTGAGTCTTATAACCAATAAAGATGAGACATAATTAGGCGATGTGATATACATTCCAACAGTAACGCAGAAGGAGGGCGGAGCTGCTAGCGATGGAGGAGGCGGGAGGCGATGCCAATGATGGAGGAGAGGGAAGAGTTGTTTGTCTTGGAGGAGGCGTGAGGAGGTGCAGCGATGGAGGAGGCAGGAATTTTATATTCTGCCAGAAAATAACCGAAACGGGCAGTACGGTCCGGTATCAACCGGAATTGGGACCGGGATGATACGGGGGGGGGTCATGGTAACGTTTTCTATTTAAACCAATACGTACAGGCCTATACCGGGTGGTACAATACGGTGTCGATAACCTTGGTACAGGTACGTGGAACGGAAACGTGGTACTGCACATATTTAAATTCTGCTATAGATAACAAATTAGCGCTTAATATTTCCCACGATATGTATTTAGTAAAACTAAGTCTTGCTTTTTAAATTGTCCATACAAAATGCATTCACTGATCTTGCGATTCCTTATTTGCCTTTCGTTGGGAGTCCACGAGTGGATTTCCACTGTTTTCACTTTTGTATTGGTTACTCAGATGTGATCATTTTCACACTCATTTGCCTGTGCACATGATGGGTCATCCTCGTGTTGTTACTGGACAAATAGTGATCAAGAAGCAATCTTACTGAGGCTAAACAAAGAATTCTCACATGAAACGTACTAGAAGTACATATGGATCAAAGATCATTAAGGGCAGATGAGGCCTGTGGTCCCATCCTTACATCAATTAGATAAAATCTTACAGAAACATGGTAAGAGTTATCGTCAAAAACTATGGATCCATGTTTGCTGACCTCTTACCTTTTCCACCACTTTGAATACCATCTTCAGCAGCCCAGATGCGGACCTCCTCAAGTTTGTCATCCTTAAAGCTTGCTTCAGCACCTTTTGGTTACATTCATCATGCATGAACATGGCAGATACAAGCAAATCAGAACCTACGTTCTTGTTTTTAAAGTATGAGCTCTAGATTTGGCCTCGTAAAGTGGATCCCTTGACTAGAACATTTTGCCAAGTTAAACGAGGGGTACTTGTTCTTTTTCTTGTGCTGGCACTGTTGGTGGTACTGGGATGGACTCAGATGTGATTGTCAAGTTGGAGAAACAGTTGATGCAAATGTAGATGAAAATGCAGACAATGCAAAACATATGGGTTAGAGTAGTTTACTACCCTAACCCTCTCCCTGAAGCAAAAAAAAAATAGTCCAAGAACTCCTGAACTTGTAGCTGTTTTGATATTACCAAATTTGTTACTTTTGAATTGCATTTTACATGTATCATCTTAACACAATGTGGCACTAAGATTAAATTTTGAGCCTGGTTTATATATTTGACATGAGATCATGCAAAAATGTAATTTGTAGTTAATTATAGAACCGTTAATGAATCTTCAATTCTATAAATTGCAGCCTTGCTGGGTTTTTTCAGTTTTAACATTTTTGCGTGACCAAAATGGATCATTTTCATGCTCATGACCTATTCATAGATAAAGTGTATGCCCATTAAATAGGTGTGTTTGATTGCATTTAACAAGTTCCAGTTCATACGTGTGTGTGTGTGTGAGAGAGAGAGAGAGAGAGAGAGAGAGAGAGGATCACACAAGATTCTTGTCCACCACTTTTTTTGCATGAGATGGGTGAAATTCAGCATTAGTTGGTATAGAACATTAATTTGAAATCTTACAATTAATTTTCTGGGGGACGCTTCAATTTGAGAAGATGAGAAACACCTGCTACAACATGTAGCCGACTGCTTGGGACACCAGTCTTTGCTAGTGCCCTCCCATGCTTGTCCAGTATCACGAAGCAAGGAACATATCTTATGTCATAATGGAGGAGCTGAAATGAAATCACATCGAGATTGATCAGTCAGAGCATTGTACTAGATATGAATATGCAGAAACTACACAACACAAATGCAGGATCCACCAAGGACATAACTAAAAAAAGGATGCAGTAGATTTACCATAGAACAATCTCAAAAACTTCAGATTAGGCTATTCCGAAAGATAATAACACTGAAAACCAATTAACGAACATCCACTAAAATCTGGCTCAGAATTATTTAAATGGACTGGAGCTAAAAAGAGTTTGATGACTGAAAATACCCTTGAAAATGACCATGGTTTGCAAAATAGTCTTAATTAGTGATCTATGGTCGAGATGCTCAGGAAAAACCTTTTTTTCCAAGACTACTAGAGAACATAGCTTCCAGGTATCCAGTAAACTCCTCCCTGTTAAACTCTTTTCGTTGAAAGTATAAGTTAAACCTTATGATGACTATTGTTTCTGGTTGTTGAAAGGATTCCTTATAACCAAACCAAACCAAATTGAGTCTTGACTCCCAATTAATTGGGATCGAATATATGAATCTTTTTTTCCAATGTGTTCTGTCGAGTGAATCATGTTCTATTATATCTAATAAACTTAAATCCTTGCGAACTATCGCTTCTAAAGTCAATTTAGGTTTACTCCTCCCCTTAGTGTTACCATATATCATAACTCTATCACTCCTCCTAACAAATGAATCAACGGGCATACGATAGACATGTATAAATCACCTTAATCTATTTTTTTATCTTAGTTCCATTATACCTAATAAACTTAAATCCTTACGAACTACCGCTTCTAAAGTTAATTTAGGTCTACTCCTCCCCTTAGTGCCAACATCTATCATAACTTTATCACTCTTCCTAACTAATGTGTCAACGGGCATACGATAGACATGTATAAATCACCTTAATCTATTTTTTTATATTACTTTCTAGTGGCGCTACCTCTACCATACTGCAAAAGTTTTCATTTTTAATTCTATCTCGAAATATTTTATCATCCATTCATCTTAATATTCTTATTTCAGCTACACTCATCTTACTTACATGTTTCTTAGTTGCCCAACACTCTGTACTGTATAACATGGTTGTCCTTATGCCAATACGGTAGAACTTTCTCTTCAACTTTATAGGTATCCTACGATCGCACAACGCTTTCGCAACACTCCACTTGATCCATCCAACTTGAATTTTGTACATAACATCTTCCGCAATCTTTTCATCTTTACTAATAATTAAGCTAAGATACTTAAAACACTTACTTCTTGGTAATTCTTGATTTTGGAAGGCCACTATGTCAACATCAGTATTTTGGGTATCACTAAATTTACATATCATATATTCAGTATTAGTCCCACCGATCCTAAAACCTTGTGACTCCAGTGTTACTCTCCATGTTTCTAATTTAACATTAACACCTCTTGCACTTTTATCTACTAAGACTATCATCTGCAAATAACATAGACTATAGGAAATCATCATGCATAGGTCTAGTCAATTCGTTCATAACTATGCCATAAAGGTAAGGTCTCAAACCATACCCTTGATGTAATTTTACTGTGATTGAAAATTCACTTGTTTCCCCTATAGGAGATCTAATTGTAACACCTCATAAATTCTAACCATTTTTTAAATAAAATACCACATGACAAACCAACAACCATCATAATAATCCCCATAGTACATGCTAGAAGTGCATAAACCAAAACGCATCCAAGTCATGAAGTTTAAGTTTACAATCCTTGCATAAAGAAAAATCTGGGGCATAAGTAGAGAAAACAAGTAAAATAGAAAATATGAAGGAGGGAAGAGAACTATCAAGCCATCAAAATGATGCTCACTCTAATGCACCATATCAATCTTGACAGGCCGGCTACAATGAAGCTTGAGGTTTTGTACGTAAAAATAGAGGATTAGGCAAAGCCTAGTAGGGAAATCCAAACGTTAAGATTTATATGATTGTCATGGGTTTTAATTAAATATGAAACCATTTGAGATGATTCTAAGTGGGTTTTAATACTCCTAAGTGGAGAATTTAATAAACAAAAAGAATAATTAAAATTCATTATATAATGAATGAGAAATTGCCACTCAAAGTGGGGTATTTTCAATGGTGGGTGAGTATTAAATTACTCAATTCCACATTGAAAAATAGAAAAACATGTGTTGGGTATATTTAATATGTTATGTGACTAAGGATCCCAACAAAGCCTAAAGAGAAAGTAAGATGAATTGTGTTTCGAATATTTTTTCACAAGCGCGCGTGCGCGCCGCAGCCTCCCGCCCACTGCGCCCGCGCTAGTGGGCTTGGCTTTGTGGGCTCATTAGGCTAATGCTTTGTGATTGGGCGTAGTCTTTTGGATTTGTGTTTGAAGGCTTGGGTTGGACCTGGTCTAACCCGAGTGGCCCAACCCGAATACTCATTGTCTCTTAATTTCCAGGAGCCTTCTCATTAGCTGCTGTTACAGAATTCATTTCTGTATTCAATAGCTGTTGTTACAGCATTCTAAGGGCCTCTCCCCTGTTGCATATATTGACAACTCCAGAGCCTTCTGAAATCATCCAAAAATTTATTCTCCTTCTCTTCTCATCCAAACTCTGATACTCCTGTTCCTACCTTTCCAATCAGAGTTCGAAGACAACTGTTTCAATCAGTGGTAAGTTTTGGTGCAACTACCGGTCCTGTCGTTTGTATCATGGGAGCCCATTTGCTATCACAAACCTCTCGCACCTCCGGTTGAGGCAGCAAAATTGGCTTAAGGAAACAGTGTTTATCACAAGTCTTCGGCTTAGTTTCTGTGGTGACCGAACCTATGCCCCGAGAGAAAAACTTATCATAAACGCGTCGGCCCCTTATTTCCGGCGCAAGGACTGTCCGGACCGGAGGGGTTGTAAGGTCACCGACCGGCAGCGCCCGGACAGCAACCCCTCGGCAACTCCCTTTGTGCTCGGGACCCACTTCCGAACAGACCGGACCACGCCGGAGGGTCATCCTTCCTTCACCATCGTGGAGTATCCGCCCCGAAACCCCGACCGTACGGCCTGACCCGGCCCGCCAGCCGTCCCGGCCCACCAAGGGGCCCGCGATGTGTGGTCCATGCAATATTCGTGAGCCCCAAGACACCATCCCTCTATAAATACCCCCTATGGGGTACTGTTCAAAGGATCCAGAATCTGATCCCCGACCGCTTCTGTCCGTCCTCTATCGTATTTGCTTTACCTTCTCCACAAAAACATACTAACTTAAGCATCGGAGGCCCCGTTGGTCACAACCGACCGGCGGACACTAACCATTGTTTTGCAGAAGCCAAGCAGGGGGATCCGTCATTTGTCTGCAGGGACCACTCCAGCCTTCGGCCAGCAACCGACTCCCAGCATCCGGAGGACTAACATTCGGCAGAAACCGGCCACCACAATTGGCGTTCACAGTGGGACCGCAAGCTCCAACCTCAGTGGAAACCAGTTGTCTGCCCCTCTTTTGAGTTATTCCTCATGGAAGACGGTAACAATACGCCGATAAACCAGGATCCTGCTCTTTCCATCGGACCTCCTCCTCCTCCTCAGCATGTCTCCCTGGGGCTCTTCGCCTCACCCTCCGGCCTCACGCCGGAACTTGGGTCAGCTTATGCGACGGCCATGGACCGGATGCTGAAGGAGAGAGACGCAGAAATTGCGCAGCTCCGAGATCAGGTCACTAGGATGGCCGGTGCTGCGGACTCGGTCTCACGATCCTCACGACAGAGGCGACACCGGCACCGATCGAAAGAGGACAGGGAGCGAAAGGGAAAGGGTGTAGCCGAAGGGCAGGAACGCCGGACGGACCAACCTCAAGACGACGGGAGGCGACCCAGACGCCCCGATCCGGTCCCGCTTTACATGTATGAGGGAGGAAAATTTGTTGAGGTCCGACCGCGCGACCTCCATGATTTTTGGCCGGAGTCAGAGGACTCCGGCCACCAAAGGGAGAAACACCATCACCAGGACGAAAGGCTCCGACCTCGTTCTCCATCTTCGGACGACGATAGAAGGGAGCATCAGCGCCACCGAAGGGACCACCATGTCGATCGACCCACAGGGCAGGCCCTTCAGGCAGTCGATGCTCGCCTGGAACAGCTCAGTCTTTCTCCCTTCTCACGGACCATCGACTCGGCCGTCCTCCCTCCTGGTTTCAGTCTGCCGAAATTTGCCAGGTACGACCCGAAGACTGATGCTTACACACACCTCATCTATTTCCGACAGATCATGGGGCTCTACTCTTCAAGTGATGCCGTCCTATGCAAGGTCTTTCCCACAAGCCTAGGCACCCAAGGGTCGCTCTGGTTCAACAAGCTCCCCCCTCGGACCATCCGGAGCTTCAGAGATCTGGAGAGAGCCTTCCTTGCCCGCTTCATTACCAGCGGCAAACAGAAGAAAGAGGTCGACTCGCTGATCAGTCTCAGGAAGCGACCGGACGAGACTCTCCGGCAATATGCCGACCGATACTGGGAGCTGTACAATGACATCCAGAACTGCGATCAGGGAGTCGCCACTTCCTCCTTTAAGCTGGGCCTAGAGTCCGAAAGTCCCAGGCTCCGGGAGCTCATGCTCCATCCTGCGGAGAACATTGATGATCTTATGCAGATGATTGACAAAACCGGAGGACTATGTGGCAGAAATCACGGTTTTCACGGAGCCAATCTACATTGTCCTCCAGCTGATCAGGGACGAACCATTCTACAGGGAACCGGATCATAAAATCGAGGACAAACATCCAAACGGGAAGGCCTACTGCACCTACCATCGGGAGAGAGGACACTATACCACCGCCTGCCTCCCTTCAAGGCCTACCTGAAGCATCTGGTCCAGCAGGGTCACCTTGACAGATGGATTGACCGACGCAGAACTCCGGCCGCCAGGCCCAATGCCGTTCAAGCCCGACAGGGAGAAGAAGATGTCCCTGTGATCCCTTGATCCGGAAAACCAGCGATTCACCAACGGTTCCCCACACCCCTATCTTTGTTAACTTTTATTTATTATGAATGAAATGCGTTCGTCTTCCTGTCTTGTCTTCCTTTATGTCTGTTTTAGGACCAAAGACTGTGGCTCCGGCAGGCGCAAGCTTCGGCTTGGTTATAACCTTCCATCCACCCTATGGCTCTAGGCAGTCCATCCATCCTATGGCTCCGGCAGGCGCGAGCTTCGGCTCGGTTATAACCTGACTGTCCATCCCATGGCTCCGGCGAGCGCGAGCTTCGGCTTAGTTATAACCCGACCGTCCATCCTATGGCTCTGGATTGTCTACCCATCTCTCAAGACCGACCGTCTGGCTTGGCCGGGTCGCTGCGTTAAAGACTGTGGCTCCGGCGGGCGCAAGCTTCGGCTTGGTTATAAACTGCC